>CAWUFW010020661.1:0-144687 GCA_963921515.1 Calotriton arnoldi | reverse complement strand
ACGATGGCGGGCGGAAGCACAACCGCCGTGCTGGCGGATGCAAAAACCACCAGTTACCGCCGGCACGCAGCAGTCCACACGCCCGCCCAATTACGATGCGAAAAGCAGGCCAAACACCGCCGGCAAGCCAGCAACACCGTCCGCCATCAAAGTGCGCCCGCACACGTAGCGGCGCAGCACAACTGCCCGGCGCATAAATTACGATGCCGCAAACAAACGGCTCCCACGGCAAAGAGACACCGCACGTGAAAGAGAGGCGGAAACACGGACGCAGAGCACGGACAACGAAGAAGCGGCACCCCGGGCATGAATCCAGCACTGCAGGCCCTTCCCATGCTTCTGCTGATGCACCACCAAGGACGCAACGTACCGCGGAGACGCAGGTAGGCACACACACAACAAGTGCACGCAAACAGCGCACACAGTGCAAGGGCGGAAAAAGCGGACAACCCCCACCAGCGCGTGCACACTACACATCCACCATTGCATCCACATATGACACACAGGCCAAATCCTAACATCGCGGAACACATGTGTACACACCACCTGGGACTAGGAACCAACCACCCCGTCACGGCCCCAAAGCGCCGATGACGCCGCCACACATGCGCACAACGCAGAGGCCAACCGCAGCGCCATGCATGCGTCGCACACAGACACAGGGACACAACCAAGCAGCACACACATCAGCCCCACCCCGAACGCACATGACACGTGACAGGCCGGCCACAGACATGTCCCCAACGCCCAATTCACGGACAACACCCAACGCCACACAACCGACGCACACATGTCAGTGAAGTCACGCAACAGCAGGACACACCCCAGTGTAACAAACATGGCGAAGCACACAGCGGCGGCAACACCAACTAGGAGAAGCAGGGCCCCTTCGGGAAGAGGAACGCCAGTACCACACTGAAAAACCCATACCACCCTGCACATATGAACAAGACACATGAAACGGAACACCAAAGAGCCCGGGGACCGACAACAGGTGGCCCAAGAATTACATCCACACACAAGGCCCAACGCAGAGCGGAAAGGCAGCCTGCCGCCCACACAAGGGAGAGCAGACAGCACTGAATGACCTTCCATTCCAACACCGAAACCACAGCCCTACGACAGAAGCCGGTGAATACAGCCATTGTCCAAGAATAGACCAACACAGGCATGCCGAGGAGACCGACCACAGGGCAGATAGCGCATATCACAGAAGCACACAACGGACGGGGAAGAAAGAAGAAAACACTCCCCCATGTCGGCCACATGCAAGTTAATTGGAAGGAGTCACACAGCACTGACCTTGAACTGTCTGAGAAGCATGTGGGAAGAGGGCCCGTGTCCTCCAAACAAGCCAACAGAACACAAGTCCTGTCTCCCCACGACTACACAGAGCTCACAGCAACCCCGGAGCGTGCACATTGCAGACTGCACACACAGCCGGAGCACGCCACCTCTACGAACCGCTGCGAAATGGCAACCGCAACACACCTACCCAACTACGCCGAACAGCTCAAGCTGTACCAAACCAACACGATACATACATTGGGATGCGATCTCCTGTCCCTGCTGAACGTAAGTTACCGACTGACTTACCGCATCACATTGTTCAGCTGCGTCATGCCCGTCTTCTACTGTCGGAGGTGTCCCTACCAGCATCCCGTGGAGATATGCCTCTCCAACCCGGCATGTCTGAAGGCGGACCTGCTACCACTACTCCTCCCTCTGGACGCACACGACAGGGCCTGCTCTGCCTATGGGGGCATGGCGTATGTGGCCAACATCGCACGCGCACTGAAATGGAACCACTGTGCCTCCACACGACGGATCATCGAGAACAGCTACATCGAATGTCACCCAGCATGCCCCATCATGGTCCTCCAAGGGACAACCTACGAACAACACCTTGACAGCCACCATCCGCTTCATTGGCTGGCAAACATGTACACCACCAATGACATGGAAGCCCTGCTGGACGGCATCGCATACCTGACAACCTGTAAATACGTCGGACCACAACGCAGGTTCCCCGAGTGACCTATGAAGTCCAACCCCGCACCCATGCTCAGCTTCCGCACGGACTGGCCAGTCACCACCACAACAGCCATACCAAACGACCGGCAACTGTAACCACACCATCAACGACATCGCCATGACATCGGATATGACCGGGACATGCACACTGTTCCCCATCACATCCAGGAACACCGCATGCATCGTGGGAGGCAGTGGCATGGGCTCTGTGCATCGCACCCACATGGACGGAACTGCACGAACAACCAGGACACGACATGGAGCCAGCGCACATGGACACACACACCGCTCAGTGGACATGAATAGGTCGCCTGGAGTCTGTGGGTGCTGCACCCCTCCCACCCCCGCCCCGGGAATCCCATACCAGGACCTTTGCATGGACGACAAGTGCATACAACAACAACACGACCCCAGTGACTGTGACATGTCCAGTAACCACCACAGTGCAACAACAAGTGGCACGCCGCTGCATGCACGCAAGCACATGCCCTGATGTCATCTCACATGCACGCGTGCATGAGGAACAACCGCAGCAAACCTGTCACATGGAACTGAGATGGACTGTGCCCATGATGCCGAGCGGTCTGGTAGGCTACATGTATACCGTCTGTGTCAAAGTCCGCAGCTCCGCAGCTATACGTAAATGTACATTAGCACAGCCTTGGCCAAGCAGATGTAACCCCACACCCTATCCCATTTGTAATCATGCTCAGTATATCCTCAACATGTATTCCGCTGCCAGTAGTGTCCACTATACTGCATCACAGAGGACAGAAGACTCAATATAATGTTTGAAACCAAAACTGTCTCCGCTGACTCATTTCACAAGTACGAATGAGAGAGGATGAGAGTATGTGAAGTACACGGCAGTCGTGACATGACCATGTAGTCCACTGGTATTGGATGTCAACGCAAATGAGTAGCACTACTGTGGAAGACACACATGTGTCGTGTGAAGTCGTATGGACGCAGTGCTCAGGTGGGTGGGTGCGACGGGTAGATGCGCACATGCCAAGTTGGAGTACGCCGTGTTGGGAGGGGTCATGAACAGTACACCACCGCTTCCCTGGGCATTGTGAGAGGACACCTGTCGGGGGGAGTGAACACGTGTGTGCACAGCAGCCGGGCACACGTACAAAGCGGTACCAGGCGCACCTCAGCCCACCCTCTGTGGACAAGCTGGATCCTGTTGTGCGCCCGCCATGCCCCTTGACAAGGCACACACAGCCCCAGTCGACCAGGTGTAACCCCAACATAGTCAATCCGCACAGGCGATACAGGGCACGGGATGGCAGTGGAGCATGGTGTGTGAGAGGTCTCTTCGCGCTCCTCCTGGTCATATCACGCAGGCAATAGAACCTCAACGTCTAGCATGGCACAAGTCAAATGGAAGTGTAGGGGGACGCACCACAGCACGAGCAGCACTGACGTCACGGGAGGTGGCTCGCACCATCCCATCCATTGCCCATCATACCAACCACGCCACATGCCATTGCGACTAAGTGCAAGCGCGTGCGCCACCACCCCGAGCCCTCCCCAGAGAGGCCAAAGAGTGAATGTGTGGGCCATCAGCCACAGACGGACGCGGCCTGGCCGCAAGGGCAGCCACAGCCACTGGGTGTCGCAGGTGGCGGATCCGGAAGGCGAAGACTGTGATGCATAGTCCATGCAGGCCGGGTCTCCATTTGGGGCACCACGCAGGTGGACGGCGTCCCGCCACACATCATACCCTGGACCCACACATACACTCCTTGCCCTCTCTGGTGCGAGCTTGGGGCTGCCTGTGCAAGCGCTAGCCTCGCCGGTGAGCATGCATATTGGGGGGCGAGGGGAGGACATGAGGGCTGGGGCGAAGATGACTGTATCACTGTCAGTTAGTACAAGGGATGACCCAGATGTGGAAAGGAAGAGACGTGTCCCGTGTGTACTGCAACTAGTCGCCAATCCAACTACCCCCATGTCCGGAATGTAAGCCCGCACCTAGGCCCGCCCATCCGCCACATCGAACATACCACCAGCACGACAACCTTCCCATTCGAAACACTGACTGGGGGTGGCGACCAGTGAACAATCATGTGTAGCCTACCCACGCGTACATGTGGGCCCTCCATGATCCATGTCACCTGCGGCAAAGACATGACATGCGCAATGAGGGAAGTGAGGAGAGCTGCCCGCCCCACGCGCAGAAGGTGCATCAGCTCCACAGACCCAGCAGCGAGTCCAGCAGGGGTCACATGTGCAGGGGCAGCTGTGCCTGGTGTGAAGGCACATGCATATAGACAGCACATCGACCAATGTGTAGTCTGCCCACATCCACAGTCCATCATCATGCGGACATAGGAATTGAACACAGGGCAACACATCTCAGTTGGTGCACCCACCGTGACCAACAATGCGCAATCATCGACGTACCCGCCCTGTGCATGGCCCCCCACCCAACGGAGGCACATCCAGTGCCACCATCCCACACACACAAGCCTTCCACGGAACATGCTGTGTCCAATGGTCAGTACAGAGTCAGCGCCCATCTGGTGGATCCTGAACAGGAGACACATGCACACACATGCCAGCTCCCACTATGTACGTCTGCCACCTGGCACGTGCAATGTAACCTCTCACCTGTGACGTGTGACTGCAAGCACACAGCCGTCTTGGCATGGGGCTGTCAATGTGGACACCAGTCAATGTTTCGGGAGCTGTGATCCGTACAGTGCTGTACATAGGGTGCAGTGCTGACACCTACTACTGTCTCATATCCCCTCGTGCCACAGGTCCCACTTGTATTGGCCGCTCAGCCCGTGCCCACATCGTCGTCGTCGTGTGCCATACTCATCCAGCCTCGGAAGCAGTTCCATGCTCAGCAGACACTCATGTTGCCGTGGCGTTGCCGCTTGACGAATATGCAGTCAGTCCCCATCAGCACGCCCCGCAAGTCATTGGGGCCTAGATCCCCATGTGCATGCACATGGCAGTGGTATGTCTCACTTGCCATTGCCATTGTTGGGAGACCTGTGTAAGTGTATTGTGGCCGTGCCGTCCCAGCTTGACAGCTGGGCTGTGGCTCATGTGCTTGCTCAGTCATGTCAGTGATGTGTATGCGAAATTGCTATGTGCCGTGTTGCTTTGACATGTGTCCTCTGCCATTTAACCCAGGCGGAGACCGAACATTGACCGCCCATACCAATTGCTGGCGGACATGGACGATACAGAGGTAATCAGGAAGTTTCGGCTGGACAGGCCAACTCTGCATCGACTGTGTGCCATGTTAGAGCCCCATCTCCGTCCCCGCAGGGTGTATCCGACTGCTGTCACCCCCACGGCTAAGGTGATGGCCGCCATGCATTTCTTCGCCACTGGGTCATTCCAGCACACAGTGGGCAGTGGAGGAGGGATGTCCCAGCCCATGTTCAGCAAGGTGCTGAGGGATGTACTGGCAGCCATGATGCTGTACCGGAACAGGTACATCAGATTCCCCAGGGCTCGTGAATTGGCGGCAGTGAAGGGTGCATTCTATGCCCTTGGCAGAATCCCACACGTCGTGGGAGCCATTGACTGCACTCATGTTGGCCTTGTTCCACCACAGGCCACTGAGCACCTGTACCGCAACAGGAAGCACACGCACTCCCTGAATGTGCAAGTGGTGTGCCTTGCGGACATGGTGATCACCCACGTGTGTGCCAAGTTTCCAGGCTCGGCCCATGACGCACACATAATGCGCAACAGCATCTTGCCACGACTGATGGCCAATCTGCAACAGGATCGTGCCTGTATTGTCGGTGAGTATGTGGAGTGGTGTAGCGTGCTGGTTGTGCGATGCTGTCCCCTGTCCAGTTGGAATTGCAACGGTTCTCTGTGTCCCTCACACCCAGGTGACTCTGCGTATCCGAATGGGGCATGGCTGCTCAGTCCATTGAGGAATCCTCGCACCCCAGCAGACGATCGATACAATGAGGCACATGGGAGGACCAGACGTGTGGTCGAGCGTACCTTTGGCCTCCTCAAGTCCAGGTTCAGGTGCCTGGACCGCACCGAGGTGCACTGGCGTACTCCCCACAGAAGGTGTGCCAGATAGTGGTGGCGTGCTGCATGCTGCACAATCTGGCCATTCGGAAGCAGATCCCCCTCATTGTGGATGACGGAGATCAACCAGGGCCCCAGCCCGCAGACCAGGACAGCTCGAGTGAGGTGGACAGCGGAGAGGAGGAAGCTGGGAATGTGCGCCAGCAGCTCATCGGCCGCTACTTCACTTGACGGTGAGTGTCCATGTACGACGGATGATGTGTCTGTATCTGTGCAGGTGTGTGTGTGCTGTGTCAGGGTGGCCGTATGTTCACTGCGTGCAGTGTGTCAACGCTCCATGGCCAGGGTAGTATGCCACTGTTGGTGACTGTGGCATTGTGCCCTATTGCTCTGTGCGATGTGTGTACATTGCTTGTAGTTGTTGACATGTACTGTGTGATGGGTGTGTGACACACTCATTGAATGTGCTCCTGTTCTGTCTCCCACCCCTAGGTCCCTACAGGCCCTCCGGATTCCATTGCCATGCCACGCATCAGGTGCCTTTCCGCCCAAGGTGGCCGTTGTATTCCGTACAAATAAAACACAGGGCACAAACAGCAGTTAGTGAAAAAGGTGCATTTATTACAAACTGTGACATGTGATTGTGTGTAAGGTGATGACAAAAGTGGTGCGTGCAGTGACAATGAGCTGTCGGTCATGGCTGCGTGATGATCAGGGTGTACCCACTGGTTCTATGTCCATAGTCCAACACACACATGCCATCCAGCTGGCTGTGTGGAGTGGGATCGTAGAGCAAGTCAATGCAGTGGCTGGTCAAGGAAGGCTGGCGGAAGGCTGGCTGGCTGCCGCACTTGCGACTGGAGCGTGCGAAGTCCTCCCGGGAGATCTGTTTCCTCTTCGGACGGCCCCTTCCACGTTTGGGAGGGGGTGTGTGGTGGCGACCTGCTGGTGGTGGGTGAGGTGTGCTCACTGGCTGTGGACGCAGGGGAAGTGGACACTGCTGCCCGAGCCTGCGCCCTAGCAGGTGGTGGCGGAGGTGGTGTTGCTGGCCTTGCCTGTGACCCCACCGCCACCACCAGCTGGCCCATGAGGTCCACGAGTTGGTCCATACGGGACACGAATTGGCCCATATGGGCGTCCATGGACCTCAGCACCCCCAGCACCTCCCGCGTGTCAGTAGCAGACCTGGCCCATTGTCCTTGGGCCTCTTCATAGGCCCCAAGGACTCTGGCCATTTGAGGCAGGGCATGGCTCCCAGGGGAGGCTGGCGTTTCCCTGACCCTGCTCCTCCTACCAGTCCTGCTGCCACCGGCCTGCCCACTAGCCACATTGCACACCACGGTCCTCGCTGTGGCTCCCAGGGTGGATCCAGTCGGCCGGGCCACCACCTGCGCTGGGGCTGGTGCCAGCGAAGACGTGGTGGTGGTGGAGGCGGTGGTGGTCGGTGCGGCGATGGTGGCGGTTGCGGCAGTGGTAGTGGCCGCAATGACCGTGGGTGTGGCCGCAACGACAGTGGCAGCAGGGGACTGGGACTGTTCAGCATCCCTGGATGATGGGTTGGTGGGTAGGAGGGGTCCTGGGGAGCGGCTGGGCCCTGCCACGCCAGATGGGCCAGCTTGGTGGTCCGTGTCCGAAGAGGAGGACAGATCCTCCAGATCCGTGTGTCCTCGTTGGGGGCTTGTGGGCTGGCTGTGCTGGCTGCTGTCTCCATCCCCAGCATCCGGCAGTTCGTCACCTGTGGAGAGAATGAGATTTGTTATTGTGTTGCACCTGGCGAAGTATGTATTAGTCGTCTGACATTGGCAGTTCGTGCAATCTCGTACATGGGTTTCCCGGAGGCGAGTGTGTGGCTGTGGCATCTGTAGTTGTGTGTGCTAGGCAATGGGACTGTGTGCTGTGCACATGTGGCATGGGACGGATTGGCCATGCCGATGGGTGTGTTGCTGTGCCCCTACTCATTGTGACTCTGGTGTATGCGGGCTCCTGGCCCATCCTGGGTCTGGTTTGTACTTTGCTTTTGGAGTTCATATGGAACGCTTAGGAACGCATATGGCAACATGGGGGCCATGCCCCAGATTCGCATTTGGGAGGGGATATGCTTTTGGGGTTCAAATGGAACGCTTAGGAACGCATATGGCAACATGGGGGCCATGCCCCAGATTCGCATTTGGGAGGGGATATGCTTTTGGGGTTCAAATGGAACGCTTAGGCACGCATATGGCAACATGGGGGCCATGCCCCAGATTCGCATTTGGGAGGGGATATGCTTTTGGGGTACATGCTGTGAGCCATGGGTGCCGAACGTGACATGTGTTGTGGCAGCATGACAGTGCATGGTCTGAGGTGTGTGCATGCCTGACATGCCCTGCATATTTGCTGTCTGTTGTGGTTACTGGACATGGCATTGGACGCATCGTTATGAGTGAGTGATAGTTGTGTGCCAGCCAACGTATTGCAGTTGTCCCATCTCCTTGGTGTGCGTGCTGCCCTGTGCCATGTGCATCACTGCAGTGCTCGGGGGGTGTGGCCCATGTTGTGTGTTGTTGCTCACAGTGTGTCGTGCGCTTAATTGACTTCTGGCACATGGTTGGTCATGGGCATGTGTCTTAGCGTGACTGCTGTATGTGTGGCAGCTGTGCGGATGACATGCCTTTCATGAGACTGGGGCTGACGGATGGGATGGATGGTATGTTGTATGTGCATGGTGTGTCTGTGAGTTTGATGGGTTCAGTGGTGTTCGTGTGCATTTCTGTTGTTCCGCTCTGTTGCGTCTAGTGTTGTTTGTCTTACATAGGCGTAGTTGTGGGGTGTGTGGTTGACAGGCAGTAGGGGCTACATGGACAGGACTTCAATGGTGTTTCGGTTGTGTGTGATGAGTTGCACAGTGGCTGCCGTGTGGGACTATATTCAGTGTGGCTTGTGCATGCAGACGTGGCTCCTTGGGTGTTGCTATGTCTGTGATGGGTCATGTGGGGTGTGAGTCTGTTGTTCATGTCCGTGTGCACATTGTTCACTTGTTCGTGACGGTGGGCGGTGCTGTGTGTTCGTCTGCTACGTGACATGTCCCATGTGTTGGTCGTGTTATGGTCCTCATGCCTCCAGTTATCCAGCCCTGTCCAGTTTCCCACCTGCAAGTTGTTCGTGCGTGCACTGTACTGGATGCCACATGGCTCTAAGCGGGGGGTGCTCCATGTTGCAGGTCTGTGGGGGTGGGGGGTGTTGTGGGTCGTGGGGGTGGCTGGACACCCACTGACACCGATTGCTGTGGACCGTGATGTCTGCCTTTCGGCTGTCGTTGTGCACTGCGGTGGCTGACACGTGGCTGTGGGGTGTGGGGGATGCTCCTCCTTGCTGTGCTGTGGGACTGGGGCCTGGTGTGTGTTGTACTTGGGCTGTCCACCGTCCCACCCACTGCACTTTGTGTTCCTGCCACTTACCTGTTACTTGTCGGTTAGTGCAGCTGTGGCGGACACATGGGTGTGGTGGGTGCTCGTTGTGGCGCTTCTGGCATATTTGGGGACCTGTTGGTGGTTACGTGGCTGGCTTAGTGTACACATGTCCCCACGCATCTTACAGTTGTTCGGTTTGGGCTGTGTGTGGTAGTGTCTGTTGCATGTGTGTGTGATGTGTTGTGTATTGTGTGCTGGACATGGGGGTGTTTGTCCCTGGGAGCTGTGGCATGGTAGTTGCGCATGTGAGTACATAGCGGTGTGCTGGTATACATTAGTTTGTACTTACCAGCCTCCACTCCCCCTGCTAATCCGGCGAGGATCTCCGGATGGATTACAACTCGCACCTTCTCCTCCCACGCTTTGAAGGTCTTAAAGAGCGCGGGATTCCCTCCGCCAGTGACGGCAGCCAGCTCTCTGTTTTTGCCCTCCTTCTTCTTGACCAGGCTCTTTACGTCATTCCAACGTTTGTTTATCTCGACTCTGTTCCTGGGCAGGGTCCCGACTGCATTGACCTGGTCTACGATCCGGTTCCACATTCTGTTTCTGGTGGCTAGTGGTGTGTGCTGGACCATGTTCCCATAGATTTGTGGGTACACCTTGATGATCTCGTCGACCATGACCGTCAGCTCCATGGGCGTGAACTTGGGCATCCTTTGTGGTGCCATGGTGTTTGTGGTGCTGGTGCGGTGTGTGTTGTGTAATGTGCAGGGGGTTTGTGGTGCCGGTGTTTGGTGGTGGTGGTGGTGGTTGTGATGTGTGCGTTTCTGTGGTGTGCTGCTGTCCTTGCTGTGTCACTGTGTCCTCTCCTCTCCTCTCTGGTTTGCAATGTAGCAAGGGGTTGTGGTCTGTGGGAGTGCTGCTTTTGTACTCACCTATGTGGGTGTGTCCTCATGGTCTGTTGTTTTCAGGTGTGTTGTGTCTGGGGTTCTGGCCTTTGTATTTTTTGTTTGTCCGGGGGTGTTTTCGGGATGTGTACTGTGCTTGTGTATTTGTGTGTGCCTTGCTGTGTGGACTTGTTGGCCATGTTGTGTGCTATTGGTTTTGTGTGCGGATGGTTTCTGTGCAGGTACGTTGGCGCCATGGCTTCTGCCGTGTCGATTCTCATCGGCGTTGTTTGCGCTGGCGGGCGGTATATTTGTTGTTTTTCCGCGCTCATGGCGGTGCGATCGTAATTTCACGTGCGGTGTGTCGGCCGTGTGGGCGGGCGGTTTTGTGTTGTCGTGCGTGTTTCCGTCCGTGGCGGGCGGTTTGACTCCGACTCGGACGATGGCGGGCGGTATTTTGTGTGATTTTTCCGCCGATGGCGGTTTTCGGTTTGTGTACTCATAATGGCGTGGTCGGTGTTCAGGCGGTGTGTGCGGGCGGATTTTTGCCGCTTCCATGCCTGGCGGATTTATTTACGCCGGGTATCGTAATGTGCCCCTAAAATACGTAAAATTATTTTACATAAAATAAATAACTTCTAAAAATTTCACACATACATTAAAAAACAGATATACTTATACAAAAAACATTAAATAACATACTATTAACATACACACTAAAATACACAACACTAATATAAATATCGATATTATTAACAACGATATTTTAGCAAACGATATTACTAACTTCGATATTGAAAAAAACGATATTTCTTACCTTCATGTCGATATTCTGTACCTCCGATATTAACAACTCGATATTTTTTAAGCTCGAAAATAAAACCTCGATATTATGTCTGTTTACCACACTCAACACTGGTGCTCAGCACAATGCAGATGTCCATTCATAGAGGGCTCCTCTGTGCTCTGGATACAGCTGTGTTTGACCTTCAGCCATGCAATGAGGGCTATTGCCAGGCCTTAGTCAGCCCTGGGGCCCACCGTGTTCGCTGTGCATAATTGCATTATGACATTTCTTTGTTTTTTTTTGCATCATTTGCAAAAACAAAAAAAAAGTGTTATCAAATTGTTCATTAAATTTGTAGATCCACCTGCGAATTTGAAGAACCATGGACATGGAATTACCTATGTAAATCTCATGAGAAAACAGGGGTCGAGGATGCTCCCCCTGCCCTCTGTATTCTCGTGTCACCTTTTTTCCAGATTGCAGGCTTTGGTGTCTGGAATTTCGTACTGGCCACAGCAATAACAATTTTAAACTGCTACCAGCTAATTAGATCACCCAGATCTTTGAATCCTCCAAGGATCTACAAATACCAAATTGGAAAAAGAGAAAACAATTCTCTCTCTTCTTTTTTTTCGAATGTATTATCTTCAGAGGATTTGTGGAATTCGAGCCACAAAATATCAATACATTTAAATGTCCATGTACTACTAACTTTAACAACTCAACTCAACCCGTCCAACAGTTTTTTTTGCAATGCAAACTTCTCAAAATCAGTGAAAAGATTTACACCAACAAAGGCAAAGATTTCTGTAATTTCGGTCAGCGGTTTTTGCCGCAGTGGACAGCAACTTTTCCAATGGCAGTTATGACAGCTAGACACACTTTCTTAAAACAGTCCTTCAAGGAGACTCCGCCCAGACAGAGATCAAAGAAACTTAAAATGTTGAAACAAAGTCACTTATTTCATTCAAACGTTTTGTGTAGATTTGTCAAACAGTGCCAAACTTTTAAATAATGAGTGGGACATGAAATCTACCCATAACTTAATAGGTGTGGTTGTCGACTGCGTAATGCACATATAGAATGCAAATTCACATTTAGGGGCCGATTCCGTTCTGGGTCGGAAAGCACTCCGACCGATCCGGATCCGGATTGTTTTCCGACCGAGCGAGTACGATGCGGCCGCATGCTGCCGGACTCGGTTTGGTCAGACTCCCATTGAAGTCAAGGGGAGCCGGTAGTACGACGCGTACATGGGCTCCCATTGACTCAATAGGTACGTTGCGCAAAAGGGTGCCCCCTGTAGTGGGTACGCGTTGGTGCCATCCGCACCGTACATGCATGTATAGGGGGGACCCTTGGGTCCCCCCTGTGTCCGTCTCATAAGGCTACGGGTGAAGGGGGGTCCGGCACGGACCCCCGAAGTCCACTTCCCGGAGCTTTTTCGTCCCAGAGACTCCGACTCGATCCGGCTGTCCGAATCGTGCATCGTACTGGCTCGGTCGGGAATCGACTCCATTGCACGGTGCGGTTCGACTGCGACCGAGTCGTACGGAGCGGTTCGGACCCGGAAACGAGTTGGTCGGCGATTTTGCGTTCATTCGCATCGTACTTGGGCGTCCGGACCTCTGTACGACTCGGTCGGAAACAAAGCCTCCGACTCGGATCTGGTAAAGCCGCATCCGATTCGGAGGCCTTCCGGCCGAGATCGGAATCGACCCCTTAGTCTTTTCTCATTTCATCCTACACCTGACCCATAACTCCCTAGCAGTGGTTTTTTGATACATTAGGAACTCCCATTTCATGTAACTTGAACTTTCCTGTACGTTTTGTACAACAACAGACTGATAAGTAAATTGCATTCAATAACAATGGTACAAAAGGAAAAATGTGCCTTCTATTCCAGATACTTGTTCCCAGTGATCTATACAACTCTTCTTAATTGAATGCATATTTGATGCATCATTGCGTTGTGTTAGGATACATATAATTCTGTCAAGGGATTGACTAGTAACAGATGACCCTGTGTGTCTGTGTGGTGAATCAAGGTGACAGCTAGCGCAACATAAACAGCTTCTATCTATATCATCAGCACTCTGTAAGGCCCAATGGATTACAATAATAGATGGCAAGCTACAGCCTTCATTTCCACCCTCCAAGAAGCCTACCAATCCACTAATTCGGTTGTGAGTCGCCACGATGATGTGTAACCTCATAAAGTCCGTTCTCCTCTTCTATATGGTTCCATAACTTCTTGACGACGTTCAACATTCTTTAATATACGGCTGGGGGTATATTACTCCATCTATAGCTCAGTTGTTTGAGCTACCACTGCAGCGATGGGCCTGCAACTGGCCGATTCCATATTTGAATCTTGGCAGTGTTGGTAGCGTTTTCCAGAAGCCAACAGATTAAGTGCCTTTAACTAACAAGTTCCTTACCTTCGGTAACGCATTATCTGGTATAGACTCTATCTAGCTGCATATTCCTTGCCTGACGCCTGGGAAATTCAAAGGTAAGGAATCTGCAGCTAAAAGTCTCTATCAGATGTGATAAGCAAGCCGTATTTCAAAGCTGAGAGACACTACTTCTGTGCTGGTCACTCTATAACCGGCTGCTACTTGAAAGCTATTCCAACAATAAACAACATTTCTGCTTTAGTGGATACAACAGACTCTGACAGGAGGCTACTTTCCTGTGGTTGTGCCGCAGATACAACAAAACATGCTAATTATGAATTAATGTTTACAGTTACTGCAGTTTTGAAAAGGAGTTAACAGTTTACCTAATGTTCCAGTGTAGGGTTCAACCTGAATTATGTTGCAGTCAACAATCTTTTCCCACTCATAGCAGACTGCAGCTTTGCTGTTGTTCCACATCTGTAGGACACAAAAAGTGCATTTTTGTAGACTATAAAACACTCTTCATGTTATGAAGTGAGAACAGGCATAACAAATGATAAGATCTAGATTGCATTTGCAGAAATAGTTACTTACTTGTTATTCTGATTCTCTTCTGTATTGATCGTCCAACAACTCAAAGCCTCCAACTTCCTTTCGGGCTATCGATAAGGGAAGATCAGCTCAAAAGTCTCCCTTATCTAATAATTTACGAACAAATATTCATTTGGAGGTCTTACTTGCAATGTATTACCATGCACTTACCAGCCAACATCTATAATTGAGAATAACCCATACTTACTCCTTACTGGGAGAAAATAGAGGAATCTATTCACTCAGTGAGGAATATGGTATAAGCACCCAAAGGTGAAGAGTAAAGAAGTTGGAACTGGTGTTTAAGATCAGAAGCAACTGAGAAGCAACTGAGTACGTGACTTGCAACTTCATGTAAAAGTACCAGGAAGTGCGTCATTACCACAAACTTGAATCTTGAGTCCTTAGTTTTTCAAAATTTATAGAGAGGTCTGATCCAGCCGGACAGTATATAACTGTGCTGTGGAAACCATACAAGTGGAATGAGATTAAAATGGCTTATCACCAGAAGTAATGCTCATGTCCACAGAAAAGTGACTTAATTTCAGCAATAAGTTGGGTTAAGGCCATAGGACATCTGTATCGAGGAAACCACATAACACTGCTTAAGGAAACCAGGGGGCAATGGCCTTAACAGGATGGAGCCATTCTGCATCAAACACAGTCTTAACAGGATGCATTGAGTCATGCAACATTTGAGAAAACCCTCTTATCTATAAACCCCTTGTGGAACATAGGATGAAGAAAGGATCAGTTTTGGTACTCAGCATAGGATCCTGAGATCTTAGAAATGTCCAGCACCTGTTTTTCTGTATGAACAAAAAGGGACTTTCTTCAAGTTCAGGGTCCGGAGTCAGTTCCATTTTCTCCGGAGGGACGCAATGTGTTGGTTTCGAAAACGGAAATCCAGACATCAATTTTTGATGAGCGCATGAGAACGGGAGAAGTAACATTCTGTTTTGTCTTGCCCTATAAGAATCCTCACAGCATCCTCCAGCAATCATTAGAGAGAACACCTGATTAATAATAAAATGATGATAAAATCTGGTGGAGAGAGCCAGAGACCATTGGGTGACTCCATTGCCTAACATCTGTGGAGTGGAGCCCACACTATGGGGCCCATTAGGATGGCGGGCGGATCGCCCCCGCTGGGCCGGCGGTAGTCACCGCCAGCCCGGCGGGGGCGATCCGCCCGCCATCCACACAGCAAAGACCCCCGCCATATTACGATGGCTGGGGGGTCCGCGGCGGACGGAAAGACCGTCCGCCGCTTTTTTGCCGGTCGACTCATCGACCGGTGGAAAACGAGGATAATATGGTGGCGGTGTCTCCAAGACACCGCCATCCATATTATGATGACTGCGGAGGGCAGCCTTTCCATGGCGGCGTTGCCGCCATGGAAAGGCATACGGTCTTTGCATTTGGGGGCCCGTTGCGGGCCCCCACGGTGTTGAGGGGGTGGGGGGTGCACATGGGGGGTACCTGTGGTACCCCCCTGCATTTGTATGCACAAGGTGGCAGGCACTGCGCGGTGCCTGTCACGTTGTGCATGCAAATGCACGACGTGCATTCACAGCATTGTGGTGGGCGGTGCGGTGAGCATCGCCCGCCACAATGCTGTGAATAGGGCTTGCCACCGCCACGGAGGCGGTGGCATCCTAATATCATGTGCGGGACCGCTGCACCCCTTGCGGACGGTCCCGCATTCCGCTGCGGTGGCGAGCGGACTTTCTCCGCCCGCCATCGTAATGATGCCCTATATCAGGATCCAGTGGCCAAACATTCCCTCCATTTGGTCATTATGGAAAGGATCTCGCCTTAAAAAAAAATTAACCTAGCCATTGGGGATGCCTTCTGAACCGGAGCCAATGCTCTCCCTTCACTGGAAGCCAGACTCAAAACTGGCACCCAGGGCTATTTCTCCAAAATCTTCAGAACCAGACCCGTTCATCTACACAGTCTGGAGAGGAAATCTTTTTCTTCCTCTTGTTCTTAGAAGAATGCCCGTGCCTGAAAGCACCTCTTTTATTTATCTTTTCCAATACCAGTACCACCAAGGGATTCAGATGTGAGTGCCGGTGGGTCAAATATAGGGGAAAAGCCTTTTTCCTGACCTCAGTGGTTCCTCGTCTACATGAAGCACACGTGCTTGGGTCATTCATTTTCTCTACGGAGTGACATGCCCTTCAGGTCATACTTAGGCAAACATTGTAATTTAGACTGCCTTGCTCTACATCCTAGCACCAGTTATTGGCATCACTAAGGACCTTATTATGATGTCAGTTGGAGTTGCCACCGACCGACATCACCGCGGATGCGCAACCAACCGACCTCCAGTTCGGAACCAACCGACCTCCAGTCGGAGGTCTCGACACCGCAGTTAGGATGCAATGTTCAACACTCCGTCCATCATCCCCTTTGGTTTTGCTATGTTTGCCCTAAGTTGGCAGGGTATGCCCAGACGTGGGTACCTTGCTCACTTTGCCACTGGATTCAAGATAGCCTGGCTGATGACGGCTGTAAGCCAGAAACCGGTCCCAGGATGCTTGTTTCCGGTCCACGGAAGACATGGCTTGGCAGTTCGGGCTGGACTGTTCCCATGAGGCACAGGGTCAGACTGATTTGCATATGGCCATGTCTGAACTGGGGTGGCGGAGTGAGCTAAAGAATGATGATGGATTAAACCCAGATCAGTTGACTGGGGGTGAGTGCTTGCAATGTTCAACACTCCGTCCATCATCCCCTTTGGTTTTGCTATGTTCGCCCTAAGTTGGCAGGGTATGCCCAGACGTGGGTCCCTTGCTCTCTTTGCCACTGGATTCAAGATAGCCTGGCTGATGATGGCTGTAAGCCAGAAACCGGTCCCAGGATGCTTGTTTCCGGTCCAGGGAAGACATGGCTTGGCAGTTCGGGCTGGACTGTTCCCATGAGGCACAGGGTCAGACTGATTTGCATATGGCCATGTCTGAACTGGGGTGGCGGAGTGAGCTAAAGAATGATGATGGATTAAACCCAGATCAGTTGACTGGGGGTGAGTGCTTGCAATGTTCAACACTCCGTCCATCATCCCCTTTGGTTTTGCGGTGCTATAAGTATATCAGGTTGTTAGCTATCTTTACCAGTGTGATGCCAGGGGCATATGACAGCAAAATGTCTTAAAAGTCCCATTGTGTGGCTGAGATTTAATCGAAGTGCAGCGGGAGTAGTACCCATTAAAAATTAGCATGTATTACGGGAATGATAAGCTGATGCTTGGGACCAAATTCGTTTATTTATTGAAAATGAAAGCTGATATTTGGTAGACAATGTTTGTGTTTTCAGAAAATGAATAGCTGATATGGACAACATTATGTAATTAGTGAGAGTCAGTGCAGATTAGGGACAATCTATTGTAAATGCTGTGGCATCATTTCCTTGATAGTAAGCAAGAGCACTTTCTTTTGTGGTGGCCACTTCATAACTCATATCATTTATGATTTACAGGCCTACTAAATAAAACTTTGCTACCCTATCTCACATCCCTTTCACCAAATTAGACACCCAATTACACATTTACCCAAGAGTCCCTCAGCACATCAATAGTAATTTGAAAACGTTTAATGTCTCAAACAACAGCCCCCACATACTCAGTCATGTAGAAGATAAAGCAGACTGACCTTAAACTGCTTTCTAAGTGTTGAGCCAATAAAGTTTTCTCCTGGAATGATAATGGCGTAGGGTTCCAAGAGGATGTTAAATGGTTCGGTCGAACCTTTCACTTCCAAGTCAAGTACAATCACATCATTGACCGTGGGCTCCAACTGGGCAAGTGTCTTTCCAGGACTGCATGGGAGAATCAGAGCAACACATAAGGGAACCATATAATATAATACCATTCAATACAACACCAATAATGGAAAAACAATCCCATCGTAGAGGACCACTTTTTCCTAAGTATGCAGTATTTTGGATTTGAGCTCTGAGTTATGTATGTTCAACATGTATCATCACAAAGTCAGAATTGGGGCAGGACTCTGCCCCAACCAAATGCACAGCTGAGGTCGCCCATAGGCAGTCATCTCTTTCAACAAATTTCTCCATATATTCCAACTTTATCCATGTTTTTCGACACTGTAGCTAAACTTATTATCAACATAGTTTCTCTCGCCACACGCGGAGTGGTGCTTGCCAATTTTCACAATTTCTGATGATTATGCTGGGCCATCCGAACCTCTAGCAAAAACCACGAATGTTGCAAATTCGTCTGAGGCAGTGTTATTTATTTAAAAAACCCAATGCATTTCGGGCAACTGGGTGCCCTTCGTCAGGGGTCACTGCCGAAACCGTTACCACGCAAACATCCTCAGTACTCCTCCCCCATATGGGAGGAGTACTGAGGATGTTTGCGTGTGCGGTTTCGGCAGTGACTCTGACGAAGGCACCAGTTGCCGAAATGCATTGGATTTTTAAATAAATAACACTGCCTCAGGCGAATTTGCAACATTCGTGGTTTTTGCTAGAGGTTGGATGACATAATCATCAGAAATTGTGAAAATTGGCAAGCATCACTCCGCGTGTGGCAGAGAAACTATGTTGATAATAAGTTTAGCTACAGTGTCGAAAAACATGGATAAAGTTGGAATATATGGAGAAATTTGTTGAAAGAGATGACTGCCTATGGCGACCTCAGCTGTGCATTTGGTGGGGCAGAGTCCTGCCCCAATTCTGACTTTGTTATGCATCCGGTGCCGTACGGGCATGGCACCATACCAAATAGCACGCATTCAGTTGTAAAAATGGATAAATTATGAAAATGAATATAAAAGGAGTGCATCCCTACTCTTGTGAATTCAACATGTATCATCCACATACCCTTAATTGAGTAGCATTAAGAATCAATAGACGCATATTGGTAGGAGAAATTACTGTTGTTATGACATGTATTTAACACCGGAGAATCTAGAATCTAACAAAATGAAAACAATATATTTTATAGAACTGTTTAAATTTTAATCGCAAAACTGATTCTCATTTTTTCTTTTTTTTAACAACTTAGGCAGTCATTTAGACATTGCTGGCAACAGGACTGAAGGCAAAAAGGGAACTGAGTTCCACCCACCCTCCTCTCTGAAATGTTGCCACATTTAGACCATGGTATTTTGCAGCTTTTCCAAAGGAAGTACCACTGCTGACTCTTGTCATCAAGAACACCCTTTCAGCGGACTGTGTTCTGGCACAAAGTGTATAGTAAGTACCCTCATGAAATGGACAGCTCCCTGGAGCCCTGTCTGTCTACACAATGTCCCCTGTCTAGGCCTACCTTTGAAACCATGGCAGTTGTGGTCAGAGAACCATTTTAAAGTCTCTCACATGGAAGGAAAAGATTCCAGAGCACGGGGAACGTTTGTTAAAGAATTTCAGGAAATTAAAAATCTCCAGAAATCAGGTACGTTTTTCGCCAAGCTTGCATGGGGTCCCTGCAGGGATATTGCTTGTTCCCTGAAGCAGCGCCTGCCATGCACATAAGCTCCTTTCTGGGGGAAAATCTGCCATATTGGGCGGCAAGAGGTAAAATTGATGGCAAAGCAGCCCAACTTCTGATGACCACATTAAACTATTTTTAAGAAAATAACAAAAATATGAATTAATGCTTGTGAGAAGTTGGCCTGGCATATGCTGTCCACTAATTATAGTGGGCACCTTGCACCAGTCCAAACAACCCCTTATTGGAGATAGGTTAAAGACAACCTTTATTGAAAGCTATCCTAGTGGTAGCTATGGAGAGCAGCCTTCAGGCTAAGTCTTGAAGGAATGTAAAGCAGCTTGTTTTACCAGTCTATAATCTCTTGAGTGATCAAATGAAAGAGCACCACACCAGGTATATATTCAAAATATATGTATTTATTGCTAAACACACCCCTCTAGTCTCTTTATGAGGCTAGAGTTCGAAATACACAAGTTATAAGTTATTTAAACACAGTAATAGCACAAATACACGTTTGGGCCCTAGGGGCGTACCAAACCATATACCAATAAAGTGGTATAAGAACCACGACTGAGCTAGTCACTAGGCCTAGAGCCTCTAGAAGTGCTTGGACCACAAGGAACCACCCAAGGTAGTGACACAGGGGACCCACAGGGGACGCGTGCAGTGTAAATACACAACCGCGAGACGCCGTTAACTTCTATGGAGAAAGTCGCGATCAGGAAATTAAAGAAAAGGGACACTTAAAGGAGGACTTGGAGCAAACCCTTTGAGAACTAGGTCGTTCTAGAGTCTCTACCCACGGGAGCACCGGAGTACTCTTGTTACCTCACCCAGGGAAGCCGGGTGCATAGGTGCCTTTCGGGGTCGGGTTTCGTCGTCGATTTGAATGGCGATCTGCTGCAAAGTGCTGCTGGCGACCAAGTGGAAAGTGTCCGGGTGGATCCAAGAGTGGATCGGAGATCTGAAGAACCTGAAAGCAGAGGGGACAGAGTCTGGGTCACTAGCCAGTGACCAGGAAGGCGATGAGCGGATGCCCACCGATGTCGAGTGCTTCAGGTAGGTTGACGGTCGTCTTGACTCTTCAGCCACGAGGTCCAGGAGGCGTTGTCGGTGACCAGGAGCAGGATTCGGGCTGGTACACGATGTCTGTCGAGTGCTGAGGTGTCGGCGACCGGATTGGACCCAACAAGCCTTGGCAACGGCAAGTCTCGATGAAAGTGAAGAATGACGATGATGCAGACCAGCAAGGTCTGAGGAACTCACCCAGCAAGGGTAAGTGAGGGCAAGCCTGGAGCAACCAGGGAGCCCAAGAAGAAAAGGATTGGCCTTCGTGAAGGGCTACTAGCTAACGGGCTAGCGACCGCGAAGGAGCCTCGAGACGGTGCACGTGGAGCTGGCTCACAGGACACTCGTGGAGTGGAGGCCAGTGATCTTCAGTGCAGTTGGTGCTGGAGGCTAGGGCTACTCGGAGCCCAAAGCACGACTTCGTGGGAGACCCAGAAGAGGATGCACTAGCAAATGCGTGCGGTGTCCAGGGGTCACGGTTCCACGTTACCCACGACAGCTACAGGCCTTAGCTTTGCTGGGGACTCAGGGCAGCCTCGGGGAAGTCTGGAAATCCACCTCTGGTGATGCAAAGACTTCGGCGTCCGACGGGAGCTTAGGCGATGCAGACCGGACAATTGCTTCTTTGGTGCCTGCCAAGCAGGGAGTCACTCCTTGACCCCAAGGGAGATTCTTCTGTCCTCTAGTCTTGAGTAGAGCATCGAAGGTCCAGGATTCTGTGTCAGAGTTTCGTCCAGGGATAATCTAAAGTCCTAAGGACTGGGTTCCTATACTTATACTAAGTTTAGGGGTTGGACTACTCTGTGGCCCCACCTATGGGTGGGTCAGGGCAGAGGGGTGGCTACACCCCTTTCCCTTTGTCCAGTTCGCGCCAAAGCAGGGGCTGCAAGCCCCTGATCCGGTTTGAACTGGGGTATGCACTAGGGACACCAAGTGTGCCCCCAGTGCAGGACTTCAAAGCACCCGAAAGTGCTCCCGCCCAGCCCCAATACACACTATCCTGTCTGGGGAGGTGGTCACACCTCCCTGGGACAGGAAACCTGTTGTCCAGGCCTCCCCTGCCGGAGTTTCGTCCAGCAGCAGGAGGCCAGACTTGTGTCTGTGGCAGCAGCATCCATTTTGTGATGCCAGGGCTTTAGAAAGAAGTTACCGGCCAGGCCAGGGTTAACATGTCTCTCCCTCTAGAAGGGTGGAATGCTACCCCCGCCGCCAGAATTGGCGGGGGTAGTATTCCAAGATGTTTGACACCAAACACGACATGTTTCGGTGCAGCCATTCCAAAGTTAGCATTTAACGCGAGGTTATAATGCGCTTAAGAGTATATGGTCAGGCTGCACTACAAACAGCATCAGAGAAGGGTCTCCGAACGCTGCAGAGGGGCCCTGCTCATGCAGGGGCACCCTCTCACATAGGAACCACGCACTCTGCCTTCAGGATTGATAAGGCCTGCCATAGGAGTGACTTATAGGTTTATATGTGTGTATGTATATAGTGATATAGGTAACCTATATCACAGTAAGGGGTGCATACACCACCTTACCCAGGCTGCAGTAGCAGACCTGTGGTGTCAGTTTGGATGGCCTTCCAGGGGTGGCACAATACATGCTGCAGCCCCTGGTAGGCCTCTGAGGTACCTATGCCCTGGGTACATAGTATACCATATACTAGGGACTTATAAGGGCACTCCAGATTCCAATCAGAGATGTGCCTAAGGCACATGGAAACCATTTTACAGAGAAAGCAGATAGACTGGGGTCCTGAATAGCAGGATCCCAGTCCAACTAAGTCATAAACCAGCAAAACACCATATAAAAAGTGGGGGCAACCATATAGTCAGATTCCACCTTCCTACATAACCCCCCCCCAAACGAAAGGAGATAAGGCTAACCTTGGCCAGTTGAGCCTTCATTGACTAAGTGGTTATATAAGGAAGCACCTGCACTAGCATGGTTGCCCCCTGTCTTATGGTCCACTAAGCAATCCCTCACCCTAAGGGTATGAGAGGGTCTCCACCATGGGGAATCACTACCTGTGGTGTGCTTAGGTAAAGTACAAGGCTGGTGAGGTGTCTGAGTAGGGAAGTGAGGCCCTAGGAATGTTGGTCTCAGCTTCCTCAGATCACTGGTCACCATGTATGCCTGTCTTTCCATGACTGAGTTGCACTTTGCTCTAAGGGTCAACCTTTGGCTGCCTACAGCTGGGGGTTGGGTCCCTTTGGATGGAACACTGGAGGGACATGGCAGGTTTGGAACCTTCTGGTCCCAGGTTTGCCCTTGCCTACCCGAGTCCTTCTGGGGGAGGTCCCTACATAAAGGTATGGGGGATCCCTCAGTGTGTAGAGGAGTTTTCACCTGGCTAGGGCTACTAGCCTGGGTGCCCCTAATCTGCTGATGGGGGTTCCTCTGGACAGGGGGCCCTGGGGGTCCACTGACCTCCCTGACCTCTGCAGCCCTGGGCTGACTGAGGCAGGGTAGAGAGGGGCAGGTTACCTGCTCCAGACTGGGTACCACCTTGGAAGGGTCCTCTGCCATCAGGGGGTGGCCAGGCCAGGCCTGACTACCTCTGTGGCAGTTCCTTCACTAGGGGTAGGGTCAGTTCCCTGAGGAGGCTGACTCTTACCTACTGTCTGGGGGAAGAAGACTTTTCTTCCACCCTTGTGCTCTCTGTTGGGGGAGAGGGGGCCATTCTTTCAGGCTCCATCTCTCCAAATTCTTGGGCTGGGGCTGTGGCCATCACAGCCCCACTAACCTTTACAGGGACACCCAACATCCTGAGATGGGTTTGGTGTTCAACTTCAGCCCAGGCTGAAATTTCCAGATCATTGCCCATCAGGCAATCTACAGGTAAGGTTGGGGACACTGCCACTCTTTTTGGGCCTGTGACCAAAAAGACGGAGGGAGGGAGACGGAGCGGAGGGTGCGATGAGAGGTGAAGTAGATCTGTGTACCACACCCTCCTTGGCCAATCCGGAGCAATCAATATGACTTGGGCCCGGTCTTGGCGAATCTTCCTCAGAACCCGAGGAATCAAGGGTATGGGAGGGAACACGTAAAGGAGTTGCGAACTCCAGTCCAACTGAAACGCGAGCCCCCTGCATCGGATACTGGAGAGTGCAGAACGACGGGCAGTGCGCGTTTTCGTGAGTGGCAAACAGGTCCAACCGAGGAAACCCCCACATCCCGAAGATGCGATGAACCACCTCCGGATGAAGCTGCCACTCGTGATCGGCCGAGTAATGCCGACTGAGACTGTCCGCACGAACATTCAGCACACCGGCTAGATGATTTGCAAACATACAAATATGATGGCCCTGAGCCCATGACCAGAGTCGCAGAGCCTCTCGGCAGAGGCGATACGACCCTACTCCTCCCTGCTTGTTGATATACCACATTGCGGTAGTGTTGTCCGTCAGGACCTGAACCGACTGACCGCCAAACGTATCGCCCGCAATTCCAGAAGGTTGATGTGAAGCAACCTTTCCTCTGGAGACCAAAGACCTTTGACCTCCAGATCCCCCAGATGAGCACCCCACCCTAGAGTGGAGGCATCCGTGATCACTGTGGCCACCGGTGGAGGAAGCTGAAAGGGCTTTCCTTGAGACAGGTTGCCCTCCACACTCCACCAAGACAACTCCGCTGCAGTGTCCCTGGAGATCCTGATCGACTCTCTGAGATCCCTGTTGTGTTGAAACCACTGCCTGCGGAGGCACCACTGGAGTGCCCTCATATGCCAGCATGCATGGTTGACCAACAGAATGCAGGAGGCGAACAGACCGAGCAGGAGAAGGACCTTCAGGACCGGAACAACCGCTCCATTGTAAAACAAAGGGATCATCTCCTGAATGTCGAGAATCCTTTGAGGAGGCGGAAAAGCTCGACATACAGTCGTTTCCAGCACTGCCCCTATGAACAGGTTGCGCTGAAAAGGCACCAGGTGTGATTTGGGCACATTTATCGAAAAACCCAAGTTGTACAACAGCTGAGCTGTTATCTGCAGATGATGAAGCACCATCTCCGGCGACTTTGCTTTGAGCAGCCAGTCGTCCAGGTAAGGGAAAACTGGGACCCCCGACCTCCTGAGATGAGCTGCCACCACTGCCATCACCTTTGTGAAGACTCGAGGTGCAGTAGTAAGACCAAACGGGAGGACCGCAAACTGGTAGTGCTGCGACCCTACCGTGAAACGGAGATACTTCCTGTGCGACTGCAGGATGGGGATGTGAAAGTACGCATCCTGCAAATCGATCGACACCATCCAGTCCTCTTGCTGCAGCGCCAAAAGAACCTGAGCAAGGGTCAGCATCTAGAATTTCTCCTGCTTCAGGTAAAAATTCAAGACCCTGAGGTCCAGGATCGGGCGTAACCTGACATCCTTTTTGGGGATCAGGAAATACCGGGAGTAGCATCCCTGTCCCCTTTCCTGCTCTGGAACCACCTCTATCGCACCTTTCTGCAACAAGGCAAGAACCTCCTTCTGAAGAAGGAGCAAATGATCCTCCGAACAAAAACCTTGGCAAGGAGGGTTAGGGGGAGGAAACTCCCGAAAGGGAAGGGCGTACCCATTCTCTACAAGGTTTAAAACCCAAAGGTCTGTGGTAACCGATTTCCAACCCCGTAGAAAGTGAGACAACCGACCCCCTACAGGACCCACATGATCCAGGATGACGGATCTAGGGCTGCTTTCCTGCGTTACCATGGGGGGTAGGAGAGGTAGAGGAGGAGGAGAGCTGACGGGCTGAACCACGTTGACGCCCTCTGTTTCTCCCTCTATAGGATCAGAGCAGATTTTGCTGCTGCTGCTGCTGCTGGGTCTGACGAAAGGAACGAAAGGCCGACCTTCCAAAGCCTTGCTTCCTGTAACCAAACCCCCTAGACTGACCACGAAGTCCCAAGGATTTAGCTGTAGCCTTACTGTCCTTGAACCGCTGAAGAGTTGAATCAGCTTTCTCCCCAAACAGTTTCGAGCCATCAAACGGTAAATCAAGGAGGGTTGCCTGTACATCAGGCGAAAATCCAGATGACTTCAACCAAGCCTGCCTTCTGGTGACAACCGATGAACCCATGACCCTGGCAACAGAATCAGCCGTATCAAGTCCAGATTGAACGACCTGACGAGCCGCTGCCTGAGCATCTGACAACACCTCCATGAAGTTACCCTGCTCTTCATCAGGCAACTTGGGCACCAACTGCTTCGCAGAATCCATCAAGGCATGAATGTAATGGCCCAGCAAACATGTGGCATTGGTAGACTTCAAGGCCATACTAGAAGATGAAAACACCTTCTTTGCCGATTGCTCCAATTTTTTGGAATCCCTGTCAGCCGGAGCCTGAGGAAAAGCACTCGAAGCTTGCTTAGAGCAGGAAGCCTGCACCACCAGACTCTCCGGAGATGGATGGGAAGACAGAAATAAAGGGTCCCCTGGAGCAGATCTATACCTCCTTGCCACAGCTTTAGCAACCGCAGGAGGAGAAAGGCTTCCGCCACACTTCCAAAATAGGCTCGGTTAAAGCTTCATTGAAAGGCAATAAAGGCTCAACAGATGAAGAGGGAGAATGCAGAACCTCAGTGAGCAAATTCGGCCTATACTCCGCTGTAGGCAGCTGTAAATCTAAAAGCTCCGCAGCCTTCCTGATGACCATGTGATATGGAGCAATTTCCTGAGGTGGAGAAACCCTGAAAGAAGTAAGCTCCCATTCAGGAGAGGTATCTAGGCCACTAGCCTCCTGAAGACCTTCAAAGTCATCACACGACTCCTGTAATTCACCCTCTTCCACATCATCTCGACACCGATATTGCTCCTCCTCCAACAATCTCTGCGCCTCTCTCCTCGAGCGCTGCCTCGGTTGCGGCGTCGACGGCGCCGGAAGCGGCGCCGAGAGCTCCGGTACCAGCGTCGAAGGAGGTTCCGAAACAGGAACAGGCGCCGTACGAATCCGAGAGGAAGGGGCTCTAGAGGGCACCGGCGACTCTGCAAGCGGCGTCGAGAACCTTGGAGCCGGAAACTGCCATGACGGCGCCGTCGGCATAAAAGGCATAAAGGGCGCCTGAGCATACGGATGAAGACCACCCAAACTAAAAGCCAGCGGACCCACGGGACCAGCAGGTGCTCCGGAGGGGAAGGCTGCTTTGGCGAAGACTCCGTACATTGCATTCAAGAAATGCGACGGATCAGTGCCTGGAGCCGGCATCTCAGGATACGGAGTCGGATTAGGATCCACTCTTGGAGCCTCCGACGCCGGGACGACCGGATTCACCGGCGGATCCATAGGCTCAGTTTCATGAACAGGAGAATGCTCTTCCTGAGCCGGCAAACCCTCCGACTCCGGGGTGCCCCTCGGCGTCGGCGACTTCGCAGGAGAAGGTGAGTGACTCAGAGCCATCTGGGGAGAAGGCGACGGCGATGGCGACACAAAGTCCTTTCGACGATGTCGAGGCACTGGAGAAGGAGATCTCGAAGTCTTCCCCTTCGACGATCGACGTCGAGAGCCATGCCTCTTCTTCTTTTTATGTTTTCTCGACTTTGAGGTGTGCGAAGTCGATGACCTCGACTTGGACCGTTTTCTCCCCCTTTTCTCCTTACGAGCTTTGGCAATGAAGAGTTTGGCTTCTCTTTCCTTTAGGGCTTTAGGATTCATCTTGCGGCAGCAAGAACATTCCTCGACGTCGTGATCCGACGATAAGCACCATAAACAATCTTCATGGGGGTCAATGATCGACATGTGACCCCCACACTCTCGACAAGGCTTAAATCCTGACTTCCTCGAAGTCGCCATTTCCAACTCGTTACAGAGAATACTCGAAAAGAGCACAAAGTATCTACTAACAGTATGGAGAGTCCCAAGAAACCGTTACGCGTCGACGGCGCGGAAAAAAGGGAACTGACGTCATCACGCCGACGAGGCTCTCTTATGGCTCCGGTGACGTCATACGGAGTCACGAGCGGAGCCGTGGTATTGTGACGACCTCGTCGGCGTGGAGAGCTAGGAAAAAGTTTCCCCGGAATGCTGGCGCAGGGGATATTCAAAAGGTGAGGAATCCACAGGCAGATGTATCCATCAGAAACTAGTTGCATGAGAAGGACAGTGAAGGGGAGTTGTGGAGCATAAAGGACAGTGCTCCACTCATTGGTTCAGGTAGGTGTACAGTCTGGATGTGTTAGGCGAAGAACTGCAGATATTGCGGGCAGGTCAGTTCCCGAAATTCGTCCGACAGGTATCGGATGCATGGTCCCCATGTCTTGTCAAACAGAGATAGCATACGTAGACACAGAATTTTAAAGAGAAACACCTGTTTGACGAGACGTAAATTAATTCTAGCTGGAGTAACATGAACGTTTTTCTTTAATCCACAGATCAGTCTAAAAGCAAAGTTTTGGGTTCTCCACAACACTGTCAGAGAAGTCTGAGGAAGACCCAGGTAGAGTAGGTCACAGTATTTATTTTGGAGAGCATAACTAATGTTACTACTGGGGCGTGCATTTGTTTGGAAAGAAATGGCAAAATGTACCTGTAATCTGAAGTTGGAAAAAATAGGACAAGTAGAGGGTGAAGGAGCAGCACATAATGAATTGGACCTAATTGAGTTATGCCATCTGCAGGGGTGGCTCCTCCGCTTTGGCGGAGGAGCGTTGCCCCACTGCTGAAAGGCAGCAGACAGAAGAAAAATAAAAGGACAAAACTATTTTATTGTCGTTTTATTTTTCACTTCCGGTTCGTGAGTGTAGGGTAGGGCAGGGTCAATTCATAGCTGTCAGCAGCAGGGGGAGGAGGTGCTGTAGGCACTAAAAGGTTGGTATATCGGTTTGGCCGGCTGTCTTAGGATGGCCAAACCGACATGAGCACTTGGATATCTCCAGGCTGTTCCTTGGAGATATCCGCAGTACTCAGGTGCACAGGCTCCCAGTCCCTGCTGAAGTGTGGAACCAGCCCGCACCGCCCAATCCCAGCGCTTCTCTCATGCTGGGAGTAATAGCATGAGAGCAGCGCTGGGATTGCGAGGGGAGTCTGGGAGCCTGTGCTCATGGGGATTGCAGTGCCGGGGGCAGAAGAGCAGAATGGCGCAGGAGCAGATCAGGCCCAGTACGGTGAAAGGTACGTTCTTTAAGTCAGTTTGGCAGCAGCTGCTACTGGCCATCTGACAGCATGATTTCCCACCTAGTCCTCAGTCTTATAATAATTCAGCAGGAGAAAGTTACAAGACATCCAGAATTGGACTGCAGAAAGACAAGATGCCATACTTGCTGTTGACCCAGGTGCATACTGGTCTAACCTTAGGATCAACTGTGTGATCAGCAAGCCAGACAACAGTACATCGGCATGGTTTGATAAGTAAAATAAAATTAATTATGAATATAATAAACAATACAGGTGACAGGGTGAAAACCTGTGGTAGACCACAGCTAACTTCCTGAGGGGCAGAACAGCATGGGGAGAGTGCAAGTGATTGCGCTTGATTTTTGTAAAAGGAGGTGAACCAAGCAAGGACAGATCCTACAAGTCCTACGCCCACAAGACACTCGATGAGAGTGCCTTGATCCACTGTATCCAACACTGCAAACAAAACCAAGAGTAAGAGAACAGCTGTACCACCCTGGTCAACAATCAAGCGCGGCTCGTCCAAAGT
Source organism: Calotriton arnoldi (assembly GCA_963921515.1). NCBI lineage: Eukaryota > Metazoa > Chordata > Amphibia > Caudata > Salamandridae > Calotriton > Calotriton arnoldi. Next base: position 115,423 of record CAWUFW010020661.1, on the reverse strand, counting down.
GAGAGCAAGAGCTGTCTTCGCCCCGCTCCTAGGCCAGAAGCCAGCTGCCAAAGATTGAGGAAGTTCTCATCTTCCAACAAGACCAGCTGTTTAGAAACAACCTTTTCAACAGTTTAACCCATTACTGGTAGTAATGAGATGGGTCAGTAGTTAGCAAAGGTTCTGCAATTTTGTGAAACCCAGAACCTTCTGCTGACATTCCATGTGCGTTGTGAAAGTCTGAGGTTGAGGCCCTAAGAGATCCATTTTGGATGTCCCTGATTTAGAATGGCACAAGATGGAGGGTGGATATAGCTTCCCCAGACAGAGGAAGTGCATTGCATATACTTCTGCGACCAGAGGGTGGAGATTCAGATACTGAAGTGAGGATGATGGCTTTAGAAATTTTAAAAAAAACCTTGTTGGCAAAGGGCTGCTGATTATTTCTTCCTGAGCACTGCCATTTGGTAGATGGAAAGTGTGAGGTGGCGGACTGCAGTTTCTATTGCTCAGTGTGAGAAGTTTCTAGGCAATGTCCATCCTTTTGTCTGTTCCACATTACTGCTTCAGGAAGTCTGATGACAGTTTTGGAATCTTCTGCTTGAAGCCAGCACCACTGCTACTTGCCTGTGAAATCCATCACCTAGCAACAAGGCTGTGTTTGCCGAAGAGCCAAAAATTACATTTGAAAACATAACCACCACCAACCACTTCTGAAGCCTAAGAGAGTAGGTGCACATCCACATCTGGAAAAAGTGTATAAAAATGGGATCCAAAACTCTCCACTGTGTTCCAGTTCCATGTTTTTCATAACCAAGGAATGGAGTGCTCCACAGACTACCCAAATAACTACTGTTTGACCAGGACTGGTGTCTACATTACAACCGGTCTCACAAAGTTGAGGGACATCCCCTAAGTCTGCACTTTCTGTTGGAAAAGCTAAGGGTCTGCCTATTGTCTGCCTGTATGCGGAGAGAGTTATGGAGAGTGCCTGACCTGCAGGAGAAGGGACTGTCCAGAAGGTAAAGCCAGTGTGTTCCTGGTGCAAGAAACACCCATAGAAAGTAAACTGCTTGACAGAGCAAAGCCAGGACTGACTCTTGATGTTAGGAGTCCCCGGTCTCTCTAAGTGATTTCCATGGTAACAGCAGCAAGACTTTGCAAGTCTGAGCACCACCTTGTCATCTGGCAGTCTACTGTGGGTGTGGGTCTGGGAACAGGCATTGTTGATGCCCGAGAAGAGAAGCCGCCTGGCTGCTGAATCAAGTGATGAATTGGCCTGGACAGCTGCAACAGCCGAAAACATATCACTGATGACTATTTAGCCCAGAGGCCGCGACTCTCATGTCTGAGAACCAATCTGCACTTGGCTGCACCTGCTGAAGACATCATGCGCTTGTACAGGACCTGCCGTGCTAACTCTGGCCAGCAATTCTTGTTCCAAAGAGAGGCAAATGCTTAGGCTTCCGCTGTGAGAAGCTGCGAATGTGATGAAAGGGGATGCAAATTGCACACATCACATCACTAGATCTGCACCACTCATTGAGCAGGTAAAACAAGGCTTAGCCTGCAAACGGAACAAGGGCGCTGAAGCATATAGAGGAATCTGGCACAAGGACTTAAGACATATTGCCCGAGTGAACACCTGGGGTGAGACCTGTTGTATTGTGTTCTTCATCTAATCGATGGGGTAAGTGATCTGCACCTGTGTCTAATTAATGTCTATGCTCACATTATCCTGAGGGACAGAGGACATAAGAGATCTCCTACAATGGCGAAGAGGGTACTGGAGCGTGTTGCACCTTCCTGAAGAACCTAACTGAGAGTACAATGTTGTAATTGCGATACCTATGGAATGGGGTAGAATTTCGTTTTGCTGTGAGATTAAAGTACTATTGTACATATATAATATATATACATTATTTTGTCGGTTGGCTGACTATTGAGTTCTGAGAATTTGTTCTCCACAATACCTCCCTGAGAAGCATTGACTGCGCGACCTCACTACCCTGAGAGTCAAGTGAAGAAAGGGTTATACCTGGACAAGTTTGCAGAGCCACAGTAGGACAGACCCCAAGACATCAGTGACAAAAGACCTCAACCACCACGGTTGGCCCAGTTAATGAGAAACGTCTACTTACAATTACAGCTCCACTGACAAAACACTCAGCACCCTCAGACTTGTATTCCAGCATACATTAATGTTCGGGTGTAAGGAAATGCCACTTTTTGTTTGATCACCCCCAAGTTTTGGACAGATGCTGCTGGATTTTTGACTCTGAAAGTGCACCGAGTCTTCCCAACCAGGCCTCAGTGCCAGTGCTCCGACGCGTTTTATTATATTTCTGTTTTATTATAATGTATTGTGCTTTATTTATAAGATGTGTCAAGTTCCTTGATTACTCAATCAAGGGGCCTGACACATCACATAACAGATCTCTCCATGGCTGTCACTAATAATAGGAGATCGATTAACTGGACATACATAATGCAAAATCCAGAAATACTAGCAAGTATTATAAGGATGTTGCAGACACCATGGAGTCATTGATAGAGGATGTATCCACGCCTACACAATGGTCCTCCATCATCTCTGCACACACTAAGCTCTTCATCTCATTAAAGGAACACTTTTTTGGTAGAGCTATTAAACCTAACACAACAAGAGAGTAACTAATCACTGGTTCTCAAAAGACTGTAGAAAGGCTAAACGTGTCTTAGTTGAGGCAATCAAAAAGGGGGATCGTGAAAAATAAAATATGCTAGGGCCAACTATAAGAACCCCATGGCCTGAAGTAAAAAGTGTTGAGAGGAAACTAATTCGTCCAGTCTCGATGAAGCTCTAAAAAGGAAGGATCATAAGGTGTTCTGACACTATACCTCATGTCAGTCAACAGGTACAGAGAGCTACAGACACGCCGCTGGATGAACTATTTTTGTGATTTAAATTCCATCTCTCAGCCCCGGGTGGGCAAGAATAATGTGCCGTCCAATCAAAATCTAACACATAATACTGAGGAACTAGTTTTTACAGTGCAAGACACTATTCTGCTAATTGGCTCTATAAAGTGGGGAAAGGCTCCTGGTCAAATCCCCGGGGACCTGTACCTCTCAGAACCTAAGATTTGAGCCGCATATATTGATGAGGTATCAAGTGCTATAGCGACGGATTCAAACATTCTTGAGAGTTATTCGGTAACTGACCCGATTTATAAAAAGGGAAATAAAGAGGATCCAGTCAATTACCGTCCAATTAGTCTAAGTTTCCTCTAGGCAGGTATTTGACAAACTCCAGGGATGGATTACATATATAATGGAAGATAGTCACATTGCAACAGAGACAGCTGAATGTGACTCTTTTCCACCTTCTGTATGCTTTTTACATGATTTCTAGACCTAAATTATGGGCAGTTCTGAAAGGGATGGGAGTACCAGACAAAATTCTGTCTATACTCATTCGCCTTCATATTATGCACAGATGAGATGGAGAAAAGAGGGGGATTTAACAGACTGTACTGCCATTGAAAGCTGGTATGCAGTGTTGTGTGCTTGCGACCACCCTTTTTAGGTCGAACCTCGAGTAGCGCGCAAGCGCTGCTCTGGCAAGACTTTATGTTAGGGGGTTTGAAAAGCTGACCAGACGCTCGTGCGTCATGGCCTTTTCCCTGCGGTTACGCGCGCGGCAGACATCTGTTTGCAATTATCGTGCCCGATAATGCAAAACAGATGTCTCGCTGTGGCGCGCGCGCACTACTCGCATCGCCCCCCCTCCTCCCCGCTCGTGCCTTCAAATGCTTGCTTTTTTTTCTTTGTCTACCCCTCATTTTTTTTCACATCTTTCGCCACCACAAATTCTCTTGCGTTTATTAACTTTAAATTTCTCTCTCGTTACCTTTCCTTCTTTCTCTGCCTCCTCCGTAGTCTATCAGGCATGCAGCCGTGGGTGCCAAGTCCCCACCCCAGTCACAGCCTCCGTGTGTATGGTGTTCCCTCTCCTGACCCATAGATGGAGCTCTTTCACAATTCACTCTCCGATCCTCCATAGGCATGAGCGTGGCCGCTTGCCTGATTCTGTTGCCTACACCGAGCACCCGATTTCGCTCGCTTCCATTTATTTTACTTATCGCTTTTTTTTTCTTTGTCTACCCCTCATTTTTTTCCATCTCTTTCGCCACCACAAATTCTCTCGCGTTTATTAACTTTAAATTTCTCTCTCGTTACCTTTCCTTCTTTCTCTGCCTCCTCCGTAGTCTATCAGGCATGCAGCCGTGGGTGTCAAGTCCCCACCCCCAGGCCAAGTCCCCACCCCCAGTCACAGCCTCTGTGTGTATGGTGTTCCCTCTCCTGACCCATAGATGGAGCTCTTTCACAATTCACTCTCCGAGCCTCCATAGGCATGAGCGTGGCCGCTTGCCTGATTCTGCTGCCTACACCGAGCACCCGATTTCGCTCGCTTCCATTTATTTTACTTATCGCTTTTTTTTTCTTTGTCTACCCCTCATTTTTTTCCATCTCTTTCGCCACCACATTCTCTCGCGTTTATTAACTTTAAATTTCTCTCTCGTTACCTTTCCTTCTTTCTCTGCCTCCTCCGTAGTCTATCAGGCATGCAGCCGTGGGTGCCAAGTCCCCACCCCCAGTCACAGCCTCTGTGTGTATGGTGTTCCCTCTCCTGACCCATAGATGGAGCTCTTTCACAATTCACTCTCCGAGCCTCCATAGGCATGAGCGTGGCCGCTTGCCTGATGCTGCTGCCTACACCGAGCTGTTGTAAAGCACTGAGCTGAGGCGTGTGGGGGATGGGCAGCAATCCTATCTCAATGCAGAATTCTTCACGTTTATCTGTATTGTTATTAACATTATTACGGGACGGTGACTTTCTTAACTACTTATAGCAGTTGTTTTGTTTTTTGGTAGGTTCGCTTTTGCTGATTTAATTATAAAGGGCACCTTTTTGTCACGCTTCGTAAGCAAAGCACATGGCGCGCATGCCTCTGTGAAGTGGAGTGTTTCATCTACAGTAGGGTTTCAACACTGCATGTCTGTCTTAAAAGAAGGAATGGGGGGGTCGTTCTTTTAAACATTTAATTAATTAACCACTTAAGTGTGCTTGTATTTACAATGTACACACACACTTTAGTACACAGCCGGTAGTCACCCGAGGGCAGCTAGCCGCATGTTCCCTGGCTCCGTCTCTCCCCCCCCCACCCCCCCACCCCCAAAATCACCCCTGTCTTGTGTCTGCTCCTCCATGGCAAAGAACCAGCTGCACTGAGAAGGCTTCTGAGGCTAACGGAGTTGTAGTGCAGACAGTCAAATATCGTACAACTGACTCCTCCCAGCCCCACAGCCCTTTCATCTATCGCTTCATTTTCCTACAAGATAATAAGTTTTAAGCCACTTAAGTGCCATGGAAAGGTGCTGCTGTTATCGGATATGAAAGGATGGGATTGCTGCGGAAATCACATCGACATAGGATATGAAAGTTACCTTCGTGTCTCTTTAAATGAGCTCTTTGCTACTCCAGAGAATGGCCCTCATCTCCGCATACACCAAGGAAACTTTGACAAGAATGTACGTGTTGTTATACGGGACGTGACAGAGCTGACCCCTGTTAAACACTTTTATCACCTTCCTTTCCTCCACAGTCGCATACTTCCCTCCCTTTCACTATCCCACTCCACACCAGCCCCCCTCCCTCACACACACACACACACACACACACTTTAGAACACAGCCGGTAGTCACCCAATCTTGCTGTGTTGGGGTGTGTGTGAAAAGAAGGGTATAGGTTTTTTTTTTCCCCAAACACACAACAAAATTTAAATTCCTGTAAATAAACTTTGAAACATTATTCAAAATATATGAGCAGTTGGGTAAGCATAAATAAAGCCCTTTTTTTGTAAATCTGAAGTATGATGTAAACATGGATTTTAATACGATCAAAACAAATCAAGGCACTTGAATTGGTAATTACACAAATGAAAAATATTGGTGAAACCTCATTCCCACACATCATTATTAGTGTACCATGTAGTTTCCCGTCCCTGTCCACTCGACATAATTCCACGTGATGCCACTGCATATAATTTAGCCCAACTCATACCACATAATTACATTTCATATAATTAAACTCCACATAATTCATCACAACACCCAATTCTATGCCACGCAGTTCAACAATACACAAACCCACACTGCATAATTCATATCATAGATGATTTAGCACAAACTGTGATGTCTTTAATAGCTAATATAATATGATGGATAATATGATGCATGGCTAAACACTTATAAGGTCCCAAAGGCGAGACCTATTGGCTATGCCAATGCTTGTTTTCCTTGTATGAACAGAGTTGTTGACTACATCAGCACAAATGATGCCCCAAAATTGACAGGAAGCAAAAAAATCCAGCTTACTCCTTTGCTGACTACACGTTACTTATTTCAAAAACACCCATGGGGTTACAGTCCTTGGTGACAAGGTTGGTGGCCTTCTGTAAAGATAGAGGTCTGGAGTTGACCCCATAGAAGACTAAGCACATGACCTTTAGCCCTTACAAACTGAATAAATTGCGAAGTCACATGCTGACCCTGGGTAATTCAAATGTAAAAAGGGTCATGCAATATGAATACCTAGGGGTGAAACGGACTAATAATATGTCATGGTCAGCGCAAATGAGCAAGAGACAGTTAGACCTACAACATAGCGCTTCTGCAATTCTTAAACAACTCATCTCCACAAGCTCTAGATACATTTTGCTAGTACTGGATGTATAGAGGGCAAAGGCCATAGGTGCCGCACTATATGGTGCTGAATTGTGGCGTTGCAACAACGTACAAGGCCTGGCCAGAGCAGAGAACAACATCTTAAGATCATTGGTAAATTTGCCTTAAAGTTTTCCCACACTGCCATTACACCTAGTTATGGGTATGAAGAATGTAGAAGATATAATCAAATTTAGACCCATGTCATACTGGTACAGAATGTGGCTTAATGAAGAGTTGGAACCCTACAGGTTGATCTAACATATAATACTGGATCATGCTTGTGCTATTCGCCAGCTAAAATCTATGAAAAAATTGTTGGTTACCCTGAGGATGACTGAGCTGTGGACTAATTCCAGTTCCATCACAAGTGAGATGGTGAATTTATTGAAAAAAACTTTACTGGTCTTCTTATGTTAAGGAGCCCCAGTACCGAACAGTCTGTTCAGGAAGTAGCACTGATCATTTCCTTGACCACAAGAGTGAACTGAAATTCGAGCCATTTATAGATGAAATTACACCTCTTGCAGCAAGACAACTGTACATAAACTTTAGGTATGGAGTTTTACCATTGAGGGCCTTTACTTAAATGGTCCAATAATAGTTCCCAACTCCCAGTGGATCTATGCCCTATGTGCCTATCAGCAAGAGAAATGGAGGCCTACTTCCTTTCTTCTGTCCTCGCTACACAAAGCAGAGGAAGAAGTGGATAGTACCGGTTTGTTCCCCCTTTAGGTTTCTCCCAACATAGGGTGGTCTTACGCTTATTTAGAACTAATACTAGTGGTTCAATCGTGTTTAGTGTGACTCATTATTTATTTGCGACATGGCACCAGCAGAAAAAATCATGTGAAATTGATACTAGATAATACGTTTATATAAAGTGTAACTATGTGATTGGATTTTACTGTACATTTGCATATATCTATGACATTTTAAATTTTAAGCTGCCATTTTATATTTGCAATCATTTGGGGCCAGATGTACGACCCTAAATTGCATGCACAAACGGGTTAGCGACCCGTTTGCGCATGCAAAAACGAATAGGGCCATGTATAATTCCTATTTAGCGAGTCGCAATTGTATGAATGTATGAATGTTTTGCGACCGCAAATGCGGTCGCAAAACACTTGAATCTACCGCCCTCTTCAAGAGGGTGGTAATCCACTCGCAAATGGGAAGGGGTCCCCAGGGGACACGGGCTCTGAAGATCACGGAAACCACCGGCTCAAATTAAGCACTGAAAAGCAGAGATTTGTATAAGGGATGAAAGCAGGTCCCTGCAGCCCACCGGGAAAGGGGAGGCCCCGCTATTCTGGGGGGTCAACATTCAGCCCAAAGTCCATTAGTATTACCACGATTTGTGAGACTCAGCGGCCGACACCACATTCTGGAGGGGCGCCTCATCATTTTGAGCTACGCCATTGGATTTGCAATATGAATGCTTGAGAGAATTGTCGTTTTTTTTATTTACCTGGTTGGCTCTGGGACGTCATTCAGTATCATGTGAATTACATTATGAAAGTTCTTAAGCTGCAAAAAAACAAAGACAGACACCTCAGTGAAAACCTTCGAGTACATTATAGCTTTGTTAAATCAGCAACAAAGTGCAGAACACAGTGGGAGAGTTCGTAAGGTGTCAACAGTATCTGTATTTGACTATGTCATTGGTCAATCTTGTTGCATTACACAAATTAACATCTCTACTGCATGTGGTGCAGGTACCCATTCTGTATAAATTTTCTGAGTGATACGTTCCATGACCTACCGAAAAAGTGTTTTACAAATACACAATGTGTTAAGCATTATTTAAAAATAAGCATCAATTCAGATATTACAATTCTAAAATGACAACAAATATTTTGGAAGAAAATATTAAAGGCCATACCCATGTGTTCAGATTTGTATCTTTCTCATGCAGCACATTTCACAATATACATACAGTAGAACCCCAATCATTTCTAGGCATGAATCTGACAACTGCATTTGAGTGGTCGACTGCACTTCTGCTGCTGCATTAGCGGGAGGCGGGGTTACTGTCCTCAAGATTGAGTGTCGGTGAGGTTCATATGCTTTCCAGCAAAAGATGATGGCTAGGTTACACCTTTTATGTAGGAGGAGACCTACCCATAATTTGGTGGCTTAGAATGAGAAATTCCTGGATCCTACGCATACATTTTTGGGAGTGTTATGAGCATGAGGAAGGAGATTGGCTCATTGTAGGGTCCTGTTTGCTACTTATCGAGAGATCGTTCGTTGTAGCTAAATTAGATAGGTGGATATGACATTTGAATGGGAGGCTACAAAAGATACATCACTTCCTGCACCTGACACATTATAAAACAGACTGAAAAAGGGAAAGGTCAAGACACTAGAAACCTGCACCAGTCAGTCTAGTATTTGGCAATTAGGAACAACGGCATGGTGCAATAAGCCAGGAACGTGACCTTCCTACGTTCCCACTGATTGGGAAGCCCAAAAATCCAAAGAACAAGATTGGCTCTGCACTCAAATATTATCATACATTGTTATTCATAGTAATTTTATATCCAAGAGTTATGATATCACATAGCAGTCAACAATCCAGTATAAATAATGTTCATATACTGTCTCCCAAATAAATCAAATTAGTCGTCAAATTGCTGAAAACATATTCTTTCTTTATTCTTTATTCTTTTGTTCATGATTCCTTTTTTTTTAAAAACCACAGCACCAAATTGATAGCCGACGCGGCGCGTTTCGTCCCCACGGGACTTTTTCAAGGCTAAAAAAGTGCATACAAAACAAACATTAATATACTTACTATACAAATTAAAACACAATATTTACATATGTTACAAACTACATTGAACCAGACATGTATCCAATCCTTCAGCTCATTTATAATACATTTCTAGGGAGACAGCTCGAATCTACATAATTTCTAGCGCAATAATTCAAAAAGGGAGAGAGAATAAACAGTTTGTTTGAGCAATGTATCAGATATTATAGCTGATTATCAGAAGAGAGGCATTCATGTACACAAAATTTTCATTCAATTCAAATTGTATTTGATTGTATTATTCGAAAAACACCTATTTACAGTAAATCTTTGCTATGAACATAAAGCTGTGATTACTCCAGCATACCTTTTGTATATCTAGGTGTCCCACATAGACACTTCACGTAAAGTTTGCTGTAAACATAAAGCCGTGATTACTCCAGCATACCTTTTGTATATCTAGATGTCCCACATTGATGCTTCACGTAAAGTTTACTGTGGTAGATGAAGTACTGAGACAAGGTGAATCTAAAAGGATATTTGCAAAGAGACTAATATAAGTTATAATGTACCACAAACGTAAACAAAAAACCTATATTAGACCTGAGCAGAGTGAGTAGTCAACAAGCGAAATCTAGCATACCTTGGTATTTTCCATAGAAGAAACACAACTATTGTGTGTCCAAAGTGATGTGTCACAGGAATAGTAATAACCAATAAATCTGTAAAAAAGTATAAAAAAATATTGGATTTAAAGTATTTTTATACGAACATATAACAAAAACCGAACTTATTTAGGCAAAATATCAAACAAAAATGAATGTCAGTCGACCGGCAACAAGTGCTTCATCATTGAGAGGCAGTTACACCTGCGGTGATACCACTGCCAATTGGACCGCCATCTTTGAACAGCAAACTACGGTTGATACCTTAGGCAGAATGGCATCAATGTAATCTTATGTACACAAAAATAGCTGAGTGTTAGCCATAATAAAGTACCTCTATCAAACACATATGTTTGCGCACGTGTAGATTCAATGTTATACGTGTTTTAGAACCGATAACATTGAAAAAGACAAAAGTCATTTTGAACGTGTTATACACACAGTTTTGTATCTGATGTAAAAAGTAATCGCAAATATTATCAGTAATAACATACCCCTATCAACCACATGCATTTCCGCACGTCTAGAGTCAATGTTGTACTTGTTTTAGGACGAACAACATTATCCCGATGGCACTAAAGTCATCGTGTTGACAGAATCACGTTATGAAAGCCTACAGAATTGTATGTTTACCCAATTGCAAGCTAGGCATCAAGCAGATAGCACGACATATTTATTCTTCAGTATTGTACCTAGTATATCGAAACAGCCACACAGTGGCACCATTATATTTAAACGGAAAACAAGAGTAAAAAGTAGCAACTCCCACAATAACGGTCGCCATTTTGAAAAGTATCTCCTATCCCATTAACTTCAACAATACATCAGTATGTGATTCCTTCTAAGAGTCTAGGAAACATATCTACAATACTTGCAAGAAATATACGTTTTATTAAAAAAGTTTCTACATAGATCTAAGCAACACGAAAAAGCACTATCAGTCAATCGAAACTTACGAGAAAAGTATGTCCCAATATCACACGCTGAAGTCCGGTTCACAAAACGACAGAACCGAGCACCTTAATGATCCGGTATATATACTGAAAGAAGATCAAGCACACCTGTTTGCTAGCGGTGTGTCACAAACATAGACAAAGGTGATTATAGAAAGACACGGGCAAATACGGTGAAACAAAATCGGCCATTTTGTAATGTCTTTTCAGTACACGGGAAAGTGGACCGATTCCCTATCACCACTAGATAAGAATATCTTACATGTACCCCGATCGGTATTAATATCGAAAACCCCTACGCTGAGTTATTTACTGGCGGTGGATGTGCATTAAATAAATTTGTGATACTATTTGTTACACGGGCAAATATATTAAATAAGATCCGCTATTTTGAAATATCTATTTTAAAGTTGGAAATATAAATAATATCGAGATGTCACATATTGATAAAATGAAGTAGATAAGCCAGCCATTGTGAACGATCAATACGCAATATCATGTGTTACACAGTCTGGTCTGTGAAAATAAGTCGGCCATTTTGAAATGTCTTATCCCGATTGAAAAGTCAAAAAAACATCGCATTGCCCTGTGGTAGAGATAACGTATATATTCCGTCCAAGGTGGATCACACAATGGAATGGCAACCACCTTCGCTTTTTTCAATGCAATATTCAGTATCATATATTAAGCAACCAGACCAGTTGCGATAAATCGGCCATTTAACAATATCTTGTCCACGGAAGGATCATCAAAAATGAAGTCACATTGCTCTGTGCGAAAAACCAACGCATGTGCCTCAACCCGGGCAGACCACACAACAGAATCGCAACAATCCACACACCAAGCTGTACACTAGAGGTAGTTGTATACAACTAATCACTGTAAAATAATGACAGAATGTCAATATAGACAGGAGTATCAGAACTTCTGAAAACCACAGCAAACCATATTTGAAAAGAGTACAAAACCAAGGACATAATTACATTGTGCCTAGCACAGTACATATTGTTTACTACATACATAGAGTTCATTATTATCCCTTATAGAAAGTGGTGAAACTCATTATTGATGTGAAGACCATACATCACAGTCCTCAGACGACATATCCATCGGGCTTTCACTTGTCTGAGATAGTTGGTCCTATCTCCGCCCCTTTCATTCCCAGTTACATGGTCTATGGCATGAAAAGTAACTCTCGTATTCTCAGGATGTGTTGTGTGTATATGTGAAGCTACGGGATACCTTTCATCCTTCTTTTTAATAGCCCGTACATGTTCTTGTATGCGGACTTTCAAGCAGCGCACACTGCTGCCAATGTATGCTTTACCACATGCACATTTTATGAGATATACTGAATAGGTGGTATTACAGTTTATATAGGATTTGATTTTAAATTCCTTAGAGTTGTTATAACAAAAACTGGATATTTTGTTCTCACCTAAAATACATATACAACAGTTGCCACAGACAAAGAATCCGCACGGTTTATCTGGTAACCAAGTTTTTACAATGTTCTTAGATTCTTTAACGTAACTAGGACATAACATACTCTTCATAGTTCTGCCCTTTCGATACATCACCTTCGGTTTATTCAAAATCATTTCTGGAGGCAAGGCATCAGACGTCAAAAGATGCCAATTCTTTCTGAGAATATTAAAGATGTGGCCACTGTACATATTATACTCAGTTATAAATGCCACTTCAGTTTGAAATGTGGCATTTTTGTTTTGATTCTTTGTGGAAAGAGTTAGTTTCCTGTCCATTTTATTGATTTTCTTCTCAGCCTTTCTCAAACAGTCTTGCTCATAACCTCTTTCACTGAAGTTTCTTTTTATTTTCTCAACATTCTTTTTGAAGTTATCTTCTTGGCTACAGTTATGACGTACTCTTACCATCTCTCCAAAAGGAATGGCAGAGATGGTAGATTTCGGATGACAACTTGTAGCGTGAAGGACGCTATTGCAAGCTGTGGACTTTCTGAAAATGTCACTCTGTATAGTATCTCCTAATACATACAATCTCAGATCTAAAAACTCAATCTCCTGTTTGGAACTATTGATGGTAAGTTTGACATTGAATTTATTGCTATTGAGGTATAGATGATATTGCTCAAGCTCTTCATTGCTGCCCTTCAAAATTAAAAAGATGTCATCAATATTTCGTCCGAAAAAAAGAATATTTTCAATCCACTTTCGTGCCCCTGAGCCCCAGGCATGCTCCATCTCATACAACCCCATAAAGAGGTTTGCATAAGATGGAGCAAACCTGGAGCCCATCGCTGTTCCTTGTTTCTGTAGAAACCACTCTCCATTGTGCATGAAGGCATTTTGCGTCAAGATCAACTCTGACATCTGTAAGAGCATATGGGTGTGTTCCAAATGATTTTTTTTATACTTTTTTACAGATTTATTGCTTATTACTAATCCTGTGACACATCACTTTGGACACACAATATTTGTGTTTCTTCTATGGAAAATACCAAGGTATGCTAGATTTCGCTTGTTGACTACTCACTCTGCTCAAGTCTACTATAGGTTTTTTGTTTACGTTTGCGGTACATTATAATTTATATTAGTCTCTTTGCAAATATCCTTTTAGATTCACCTTGTCTCAGTACTTCATCTACCACAGTAAACTTTACGTGAAGCGTCTATGTGGGACATCTAGATATACAAAAGGTATGCTGGAGTAATCACGGCTTTATGTTTACAGCAAACTTTACGTGAAGTGTCTATGTGGGACACCTAGATATACAAAAGGTATGCTGGAGCAATCACGGCTTTATGTTCATAGCAAAAATTTACTGTAAATAGGTGTTTTTCGAATAGTACAATCAAATACAATTTGAATTGAATGAAAATTGTGTACATGAATGCCTCTCTTCTGATAATCAGCTATAATATCTGATACATTGCTCAAACAAACTGTTTATTCTCTCTCCCTTTTTGAATTATTGCGCTATAAATTATGTAGATTCGAGCTGTCTGCCTAGAAATGTATTATAAATGAGCTGAAGGATTGGATACAATGTCTGGTTCAATGTAGTTTGTAACATATGTAAATATTGTGTTTTAATTTGTATAGTAAGTATATTAATGTTTGTTTTGTATGCACTTTTTTAGCCTTGAAAAAGTCTTATGGGGACGAAACGCGCTGCGTCGGCTATCAATTTGGTGCTGTGGCTTTTAAAAAAAAGGAATCATGAACAAAAGAATAAAGAATAAAGAAAGAATATGTTTTCAGCAATTTGACGACTAATTTGATTTATTTGGGAGACAGTATATGAACATTATTCATACTGGATTGTTGACTGCTATGTGATATCATAACTCTTGGATATAAAATTACTATGAATAACATTATAAAACAGGCAGCTGATTAGTCAAACAGATGCCTGCTAGATTTGATGTGAAGATGCAGTGATGATTGTACATGGCATGGTAGTGGTCTAAAAAAGAATGTGAGTGAACAGTTGAAGCTGAGAAGACTCAAGAAGGGGTAGCTTGAACGTGTGACATTGAGGTTCTGAGCTGGAGGCAGAATGGCCTGCAAGGTAGGCTGATGCCTTCAGAGTCATGAAGACTTTCAGTGGCTGACCAAGGTGTGATCTAATGAGATGACAAAGGATTTCTCCCGAGAGAAAAGAAAGGCAAAGTATCACAGGACTGTATGACTTCAGAAAGGTGCATGCTGAGGATGATGGGAAATACCTGAGCAGCATCCTTGGGATCAAGAGGGACAGCTGTGCACCATATTGAGAGAAAGGAACATCTGGCAAAATATTCCTAGTTGGAGGGAACAAGTAAGGAAACCTGAGAGAATCAAGCAAGCACCTCAGATTTATTTGTGCACACTATTTTTCAATCATGAGAATCTATAATCACATATAAAGTAAATAATAAATGGGATTTGCCTCTTCTGTGCAGACTGTTCTTGATTTAAGAAGTGGGGACCTACAGACATCTGTCTGAAAAAAGTGACTAATATACATCAAGTAAACATAGCAAAATCTGTGCTCAGTGGTGGATTAGTCTATGTTGAAAATGGCCACCAACCGTACAATCACAACATCGCTGTGTTACACTAGGATGAAGCCATAGTGTTGAGTTGAATGAACTCTGAATATATATGAGAGAAGCACCCTTATTAGGAAGGTGTTTCTGGGCTAGTGTTTTTTCATCCTGAAAAAAAGTACAAATTATTTGCCAAAGTAAAATAGATTTTACTGACAATTCTAAAAGGGCCAAGATGGGTATTTTCTACTTTTGTGTTATATGAATTATAGCAAATTTTACTTCACTCAGAACAACATGCATACATTGCATTCCAAATTGTGCATCTCAACAACACCCCACCACATGCTTTTTCACACCACAATACCCCATAAAAAAGTCCCTCAGTTTTTCAATGTGTGACTGTGTCACATCTTCTCCCATTCCAGGAGGCCTCGACATCCACCAATTACTCACCTCAATTAAATGTCACAAATATTTGCCATTTACTTGCACTGCTAGACAAATTAAGAAACAAGAAATAATCAATTGGAGGACAAGACACTCCTTGTTTTAATAACCCAATTCATTGTAGGGTTTGATCCCATGAAAATATTAGAATACTAGAGATACTAGCATTCTGGAAATTTGTTTGGGTGATATTCAATTGACATAGCCCATATTCACCACACCATAAATTCCCACATGTACTTCAGGTGTTAAATGGGATCAAGAGAACATGGACTATTGACCCAAGGGACTCACAAAGGCCAATGCAAGTTTACAGCTGGTAAATAATAACACACTAAATGTGTCACTGTCACAATCCCCAGAAGTATTTGGGATTTAGAATATTGGAATTTCAATGACACATTTCTTGAGTTAGTATTTGTCCGGGGCTTAAGATGCTATTCCTTGTTTGGGAAAGTCTGGCTCCCTAGGCTAGTGAAAACTTGCATTGGCCACTGTGTTTTCCAGGGTTTAAGGGATACACTGGACGGCCATCGGTACCCAAGTAAAGACAGCCAAAGAGCATCAGTACTCTTGATCACCTCGCACCTTTTATGCAGACATATTAAGAATTGAACTATGATAGAGAGGCTGGACTAGCTACTAAAATCAAAAGGATATTGCAAGACCAAGTAAATGGTTATATCCTAAGCATGCTCCAAATATAATATACAACTTGGTTTCACCTCAGCAACAGATTTAAGACTGCTGCATATCCCTTGGTGTTACCTTGCACCATTAATAACAAACCACTCTAATTTCCATGGTGTGTAAACCTAAATTATTAGCCTTATTTAGGCCTCACAGGGTAGCCACCATCCTGCTGGGGGTGGAGTTCAGGACCTCTACTACCGAGGAGCAGTGCGCCCGCCACGGTGGATCCCTTCACAGCAGTGAGGTTTGCAGCGTGGGCACCATGTTTAAGGTGCACGTTTTGAAAACCTTTTTTTTTAGTTTCCCTGTCCATTATCACCATGCCTAGCATAGCGGACACAGGCAGAGAAAATGAGTGACAGACAGTCATCCTGCCCTCAAAAGGGCAGGTCAACCGTCACTGCGACCCTGTGGTCCTGTGACAGATGAACTGCTTGGTCAAGGGTTACACCAGCAAAGGCTCCATCAACGGTAAACCAGCGATTTCCCAAACTCTAAATAGAGCGGTGAAACCACTGATTTGATGGGACAGGAAGACCGCCGACTTACAGCATTCCTCCCATTCCATCAAACCCTAAATGAGGCTCCATGTTTTTTACTGACATGCGTTTCCATCATAAACATGTTAATATCATTGAATAATAACCAATATTTCTTCAAGAAGTAATTCTCCTTTAAGATAATGAAGTAATGATGTATACCTCTTTTGGAGCATAGGCGAGTGTAAACCATTGTTCCTGGTGAGGCTCTAAAATACCCTGTCTTGGGCATATACTGAATGGCGTCTCGGAGTCAATGTTGAAGGCAATCTTTTCAGGGTCATAGGATTCTCCAGGCATCAATGGTTGAAGATTAGGTTTCATTATTTGCCAGTAGAAAGACAATGGCACATGCCTGGAAGATAGAAATGTAATACTTCACAGTTGCAGATTCATCAATGAGGGCAACAAAGATGGATGCTAAATGGGGTGACAAATGATTTTCATGTTGATGCAGGTTTTAAAGAAGAGGAGTTAGACATTTCCACTGTCATATTTGACAGATACAGGTATGTACAACACAGAACTACCCACATCACTTCAGCCTTTACAAAAACAGCTTAACAAGGCGCTCATGAAATGTTAACTTCGGTCAATCAGTGGGTAGTGAGTGGCTTTGGTAAATTTGTGCATATTTAATTAATTAGGAGTTTTGTGGAGGGACTCAAGTCACCTCATGGCCACTACAGGTCTCCAGCATAAAGGTATTTTCCTAAAAAGATATCCACACTCAACTGCACAACTTGCATTACAGTATATCGCTGTCACCCAATGTTGGCTAATACGATAACTGGAAGGAAACTTTCTGCACCAGAGGAAACATAATTCCAGTATCCTCTTCCAGGATCCATTTTATAATACTTACCCAAGAAGCTGGTTTAATTCAGCATATTGAAAGTGGCAGATATATGATGACCTTCGTGTATCTGGCCTGAAAGTTGTTTGCTACAAACATCTAAACTATGTATCTCATCCCTGGTACTCAAATAATGCATAACCTGAAAGAAAACATTGTGTTTTTATTGGGCAGGGAGCCCGATTACGTATTACCTTTGTAGCACGAGGATCAGCCAGTGACTGTGGAGCTTAATATTCAAATTTGAAGTATTTAGCTACACCACATTTTAAGGTGGTATTGAAAATTTGAAGTGTCTGCAGCTCCCTTTTCCTTGCAACTGCTTGCAATTATATTATGCAAGAGTAGTAGTTAACAAAATGATGAAGACATTTAAAAACCTGTCTATTATAAAACTTCAAAACGGATCAGCTGGTACACACCAGTGGGTGTAACCAGGCGCTTTACAAGCTTGTCTATTACAAGAAAGGGGTGGTACAGTAGGGACTGCGAAATGGCATTAAAGAGGTGCGTCCTGAGGAGGATGAGCCGATAAATCTTACACAGGGCGAAGAGTTTGGAGGGAGGATGGCGGATTGCGCCTGGAGGGTAGGTTGGTTGTAACCTGGGTGGAACTTGAGTTTTTTACTAATGAATATCTTTTCAATGTACAAATCAAGTTTAGATTTTGATGCACCCACTACAGTTTCCAAATCTCATGTCAGATTTCGCAACATCATTACAAACAGGTGAGCAGATAGAGGAGTGGCCGCAAAAGTCAGGGGTGTTCTGCTTAAATTTGCGGTACCCCCAGACCAACAGGATAATACTGGAAAATTTGCCTCACATGCTAAATCTAGGTATAATGATGCAGAATGGTCACTCATCAGAATATGAGCACAAATAGTTAAATCCTTACAACAAGACTAACGTGTCGGTCCTGCACAATGAAAACAAGAAGCACAAGCTCACAATATGGTCACTTTCATTAGCGGGCAATGCCATTACTATTCATGTTTGTCACATACGTGGAGTTCCTTATCTGCAGCTTCTTCTCAGCCGTTGAATATGGGTTCAGGGAGTAGAAGCGCAAGCGATGCTCAGCGATCACATCTACCAGCTCACCAGGCACAGGGATGCTTTCACCACCAATCACAGACATAAGTTCCAAAGCTAGACTTTGTCCAGCACCTGAGAAGATGATTCAGTTACAAATAAATGTTGTAAGATGCTTTATTAGCTTTTCCATAACACAAGTTGTTCTAACCATGCTACCTGAATACTAACTGCAGCATTAGTATTACTGGTGTTGGTAGCAACAAGCACTTCACTTAATGCTTGCATGATGACATCCATTAGTGCCTACTCAGAATCTTTTTTCAGCCCCTTATCTGACAAGTTGTCCACATCCTTGAAAGCACCTTGGTGCTGTAACTGAACTATAAACCCTGCAAAACATTCAGGAAAAGAGTACACAGAGGGGCACACTTTATCAATTTATAAGCACCATGACACGTGTTTTTGGGTAATTTCTATCAAAAACAGGTTTTCCACATCACCAATATAATCATATATTTACTCCAGGCCACAAATAGCTTTTAGGTTGTCAGGCCACCTGCCCTATCTCTTTTGTTCTTGGATGTTGCCTGCTGCAATAGTTAAGAGTTAGTCAAATTTGGTAATTATAATATCTATAAATACTAAGGACCTGATTACAAGAGGGCTGAGTTGGATGTGACAAAAACTACACACAATAAAATCCAACACTGAGGTGTCCAGAATTTTTCAGATGTGATAATTATTCTGAATTCTGACTTTTTGGGGAAAAACATTTTGGTGCTTATTACACCGAATCTGCAAGTCCAAGTAAATACCAGGCCTTTTTACCCAGTTAAATTCCAGTAGGTTTGACATGCTAAGATTTAACAGAGGGTATGATGTTCGAATTACTAAAAATTGTAATCCCTATTATCAATTTCACTGACCACTTGTAACCAGGCCCAAACTTTTAAAGTGTTACAATGCATTTTATTTAACAATATTTTAGATTCAAACCCATTAGTGTGAGTTCCTGGACCTGGCAGTTGTCACAAACAATAGCAAATGTTTGTTGGAAAGTTTCGGCAGCGGCTGGAAAAAACACAACCTAAAAAGAAGTAGAGACAAAAAAAAAGCCATTGAGATTTATTTTTCCAGCTGTCGGTTATTAAATTTATTCCCTGCCCCAAGACAAACCTGTTTCTCAAATTTTATACTCGAAAAACAAGCGACAAACCACTACAATAAAACGAGGTAAATCCACTTCTGAACATCAGGTGCTGAATACAAAATGCTTGGCCCAGTTGAATATCAGAAATTTGGATTACAAAATCATCATCAAGTAGTCTGCTAGACTCATTTAGAAGGTTCATTATATTAACCTTGGGTAAATCTCTTATGCATAAAAGTGAATTCAAACAAATATATGATGTTAAAAAAGAGGCAATGGTGCAAAAATGATACATTCAGTATGAATTAAAGTAAATGGGTAAACATGAGGAGCTGCAACAGTAACTAGACAAATGGTCAATAAAAAGATAAGTACCTTTTATCATGCAAAATAGCAACAGAGAAACAAAAAACATCTTCCTATTCCAAAAATTCCCAAAGAGTATTTCTAACACTAGCGCACTCACATAAACAATATACAAGCCACTTGTACATATTTTCTGAGCTGGACTTCTGCTTGAAGCTGTTACTTTCAAATGTTAAATGAAAAATTATCATTCTGATGAGCATTTTTAAATAAGAACTATCAGTCCACCTTTATCACGATTGTGTCTCAAAAAATTGAAAGGAGGGAGCCCCTCAAAATTCCTCTTCCTCCTAAATTTCTAAATTTTATTAAAAAACACATCCAAAAATAAACATATATGAACCTGTATGTGAAAATTGCAAAATGAGTTTCCAGCAGATAAGTTAACCCAATTTCCCACAAAACGTTTACAACACATCCCATTCAATACGCGAGCCCCATCACCAACCATCAGCAGGAAGCGCAAGCTTGGCTGACCGGCCTCCAGATCCTGCGGATAACGGAGGAGGAGGCAGACGCCCTGGGGTGAGATATAACCTCCCAAGAGGTGCTCAGGAGTATTAGGCAGATGGCGCGGAATAAAACACCGGGCACGGCGGGTTCCCGGCGGAGTTTTACTCTGCATATTCTAGAGCAGGTCCCTCACTTGATTACGCTCTATGGAGCGGCCAGCGGCAGCCTACCAAACACAACCAGGGAGGCCATCATAGTCCCTGTACTAAAACCGAATAAACCGGCCCATGACAAAACGGCATACCGACCGCTGTCAATGTTAAATATAGATTATAAAATCCTAAGCCGAATACTAGCTACCCGGCTCTTGCCTTTTATGACCACTCTAGTACATAAAGACCAGGCTGGATTTATTCCTTCCCTCAATACGGCAGGGAACATAGGACGTCTCCTGTCTGTCCTAGAAGCACACAGGGAAGCCCCAGAAACGGCAGCGATCCTGGCGGTGGACACAGAAAAAACATTTGATAGCCTGGAATGGCCTTACTTGTATGAAGTTATGGCGTGCATGAGGCTGGGGGCGGGTTTTATTCAATGGGACAAACTCCTATATACTAGGCCTACAGCTCGAGTGAGAACTGGGAGACTCATATCGCAAGGGTGGCCAGTAGGGCGTGGCACCAGACAGGGCTGCCCGCTCTCCCCTCTTCTTTTCGCCTTGGCTGCGGAGCCGCTGGTAACTGCAGCAAGAACAGGGCAGTTCTACAGAGGGCTGCAAGTTCACAATACTTACCACCTTATAGCACTCTACGCCGATGACCTGCTGCTGTTCCTAGAGGGGAGGGAGGAGGACCTGGCGGGAGCCCGCACGCTGTTAGAACGGTTCGGCCCCATGTCGGGACTGAAGGTCAGCTGGGAGAAGTCTGCTGAAAATAGTAGCGCTTCCTCGCTTAATTCTCAAATCTGAGCTTTCATTTGGTACTCTGGACGATGTAGGATCGCCCTCTCGACGTTGCAGCGTCCGATAACAGAGGGTGGCATGGCGGGCCCGGACTTTGAAGCCTACTACATTGCAGCCCTGCTGCAGTGGCTGGTGCGAGCCATGGCTGGGGGGCGACAACTAATAGAGGCCCTGGAGCCAGCTGTGCCCTCGGTGGGCGACCTGACGCAAGTGTTTCTTAGAGTATGCAGACTGTCCCGAACTGACCCCCAGGAGCTTAAGGTGCAGACGAAGTGCTGGTCCCGGGGACTGCAGAGAATGGGGGTGAGGGTACAGTACTCGCCAGACATCCCGATGGACATGCTAAAAGCCCTCCACATGGAGGCAACTGGCGGGACCTGGACGTGTGGATGGAAGCTGGGGCGACCAAAATGGGTGACCAGTACAGGGATAATGAGTTGCTACCGTTCGAGGCGTTCCGAACGGAATTTGACCTGCCTCGGGGACATTTCTTGTTACACAGTGCTGTCACGGCAGCCATCCATAGGCACTGGAGGGCGTGATCCATAGAACCCCCGCCGCAACGGAGCTGTTACTATATGGCTCTATCGGTGGGAGTCATCAAGGCACTATCCTGTCTCTACAGAGCGCTTTGGGCGGATGTGCTATGTCCGCTGGAGGCACTCCGACTCCAGTGGGAAGAAGACTTAGACACCCCTATCCCTGAGAAGGACTAGGACAATATCTTGGTCGGAATACCCAAGATATCCCGAAAAGTGCGTTTCAAACTGATAAACTACTATGTTTTCCACAGAGCCTATCTGACCCCTGAGCGAATACATCGATACTTCCAGGTGGAGGAGGCGGCCTGCCCGCAATGCGGTGAAGTTTGAGCCCATATTATGCACATGTTTTGGTCCTGCTCCCTTTTGAAAGAATACTGAGAAGGGGTGGTACAGCTGGTGAGCGAGGTAATTGATAAGGAGGTCGACTGCTTACCGGTGCGCTGTTTACTGGGATGGTTTCCCCATACACCTAAGACTAAAGTTACTAGTAAATTCCAGGACCTGGCCTTTGTACTGGCAAAGCGCAAAATAACTAGAAACTGGAAAACCCCGAGAGGCCTTAGCCTAGTCACTTGGAGAAAAGAGCTCCTGAAATGGGTGGGATCTGAGTACTGATGAGGGAGGCCTAAAGGGGCTTACAACATATAGCGGTGGCCAGAGCCTGGGAGGTCCTTATGCATGACCTGGAGCGCCCAGGGGAAGGGATTCAGGAAGACGGGGGGGGGGGAAATCAGTAGGGCCCGGTACCTGACACTGGAGCACAGCCAGCATCCATATGGCCCAGACGTCTGCCATTCTCAGCAGATCTCATAACCATGCATACTGAATTAGCGGGAGGTCGCACTGAGACAGAGCCCAAGGTAGCCACGGTTGCACCCCCACACCCAGAACATACTCATTGAACTCGCGACTCACAGGGAGGGGAGGGGGGAAAAGGGGGTTGTAGATGCAACATATGTTATGACTATGCAGCACTCGGATGAGCGCATGCTAGATGCACGGTTAACGAGTGCATAATAAGTACCATGTCCAACACTGCGGAATTGCTGAGATGTTTCTGAAAGTTGATCAATAAAATCTGTTTTACAAAAACACATCTCATTTTATATATACATATATATATATATATATATATATATATATATATATATACGTTATAGTTAGAAATTAGCATTTAAAAAACCTGACAAATTCACTGAAAAAAACCATAGGTTTTAGGGACAGTTATAGTTAGTTGGACATTGCACTCGTACAAAACCCGTGAAATTCCCCCGTTATAGTTAGTTCAGCTAACTATAACTCGCGCCCCGCAATGCACTGCTGATGACGTCACATATTACATCACTCATGACATGGTCAGTGACATCACTGATGACATCACTGATGACATCTCAAATGACATCACTGATGACATCATCCAGTGACTGTGTGTTTCTGTAAAGTTTAAATATGTTTAATATATATAGGGAAAGGCGTATTGAAGAATGAGTGGGTGTATAAGTGTCTGTATGAATGATTTAGTAGGTGCGTGACTAACTCTATAAGTGAGTGATTAAACGTATCTTACTGAATGCATGGGTTAGTGACTAAACTGGGTGAATGTCTGTATCCGTCTGTCTGTTGCTGTGTAAGTGGCTGCATGGGTTTGTGAATAGCTACATGAGTGTCTATATGAGTTATTGATTGGTTGTCTGAGTATCTGTATGGGTGCCTGAGTGTTTGTGTGGGTGGGGTGTGTGCGGCTCTGTGCATAGATGTGTGAGTGGGTGATTCACTGGGTGGATGGTTTCAAGAGTGCATCTGTGATAGACTGTATGGGTGGGTGAGTGTGTGTAAGAGTGTGTTAGTGAGTGAATGTATGTCCCAGTGGTACATGTGTGAGTAACTACATATGTGAAAGGCAGTATATATGTGTGTTGGAGTATATAAATAGCTATATATTAAGTCCCCTTGAATCATGATGGTTCCTGGGGTCCAACTAGCCCACCCTGTACCTCCAGTAAGCGCCACAGAGCTGCGTTGCAGAGAGGTGTAAAAAGGGGCGTGGCCTGGACCACCTCTCTGCAACCCAGCCCTGTGGCGCTTACTGGAGGTACCTGGTGGGCTAGTTGGCCCCCAGGGACCCCCAGTATTGAATGGGAATTATTTCCCCAATTTAAAACGTGCCACAGGGCGCGTTTGCAGAGTGGTTAAGGGAGGGGGCGGGGCCTGACGCTCGATCGCGTCTTTTTCTTTCTTTTTTCTTTTTTTGAATGGGGGCTGTGTGGCCCCCCTTCTTTTTTACTTTTTGGGGCCCTGGGGACCCCATCCTCCAGGGCCTGATGCCTTTTTTCTTTTTTAAATAATAATACTGTACGGGAAGGGGGCCACGTGGCCCCCCTCCCGTGGCCAATTCCGGCCCCGGGGACCCCATCCCCCGGGGCATGGCCACTTTTTCAAATTTATTTTCGGAGGAGGGGGGCTGCGTGGCCCCCCTCCTAAGGCCTCTATTGGCCCCGGGGACCCCATCCCCCAGGGCCGGCCTTTATTTTTTTATTATTTTTTATTATTATTTTTGGGGAGGGGGCCGCGTGGCCCCATCCCGGGCCACTACTTGCCCCGGGGACCCCATCCCCCAGGGCTGGCCCTATTCTTTGTGGTCCGTGGGGGGACCCCAACTCCCCCACGGACCATGCCGGCTCCCCGCCTCCTGCGGGAGCCGGCATTGCTTTCCACATGGGGAGCTGCTAACATGCAGCTCCCCGTGTGGAAAGCAATGTGCTTGGATATTGGAA
Organism: Calotriton arnoldi; assembly: GCA_963921515.1. NCBI lineage: Eukaryota > Metazoa > Chordata > Amphibia > Caudata > Salamandridae > Calotriton > Calotriton arnoldi. The sequence continues at coordinate 90,459 of CAWUFW010020661.1, read as the reverse complement.
GCGAGAGCAGGTTTCCCTGCTCTCGCTTCCAATATCCAAAGCAGTTTGCTATGACAGGATGGGAGCCGCGAGGCTCGCGTCCTGCCATTGCAAACTACAGTGACCCGGGGACACTGCAGGAGCCGGCCCTGGGTGGTGGCGGACCCCAGGGCCATGGAGGGCTCCAGGAGGGGGGCCGCGCGGCCACCCTCCCAACCTTTGCACAGCCCCGGGGAGGTGGTGGTCCCCGGGGCTCGGGGGTCCGAAACGGACCCCCACATGTATTTGCTTAGTGCCCCGGGGAGGTGGCGGTCCCCGGGGCGTGTGGGGGGGGCTGGAGCCCCCCCACACAGGTCATGTATGTTTTAAAAAATAAAAAAATAAGCCCCGGGGGGTGGCGGTCCCCGGGGCTGCGGGGGGGCCGTGTGCCCCCGCCAACATTATTTATTTAAAGCCCCGGGGGGTGGCGGTCCCCGGGGCTTGGGGGGCCTTAGAGGCCCCCCACATAAAATATAAACCCACCCCCCGCATGCCCCCGGGACTTGGGCCACCCGGGGGCCAATTAACAACGAAGCGCGGGAGACCGCGCTTCGTTTTTTTTTTTTTTCGGCGGGATCCGCGCACCCTAAGCGCATCCCGCCGATTTTAAAAAAAAAATGCTTTTTCTGCCCAGGGGTCCTTGTGGGACCCCTGAGCAGACCTAGAGGGTCAGGGTGTTTCTACCCTGCCCCCTTTGTGCGTTTTGCGCACTTGTTTCTTTGCCTCGGTTCTACCGAGGCATAAAATGGCTGCCAACACTTCCTGATTTGGAGTGTTGACAGCCACTTGACAGCCAATTAGCATGCAGCTCGTGATCGGAACGGTGCGCGCAGGGTGTGCTCAGGGTGCGCGAATCCGACGCGGCCATAGATATATATGTGATTTTCCTTTTGATTTTCTCAGGAACTACTGAACGGATTTACACCATTTAACAAAAAGGGTTCTTTCTGAACCAAGAACTACCTGTTTGCCAAATTTGGTGTAATTCCGTTCAGCAGTTCGGGCTGTAGCCGTGGCTAAAGTTTCCTATGGGAAAATGAATGGGGAAAACACGTTTTGGGACCCCCCTTTTTTCTCGGACCCCGCTTGACGAATCACCCCGAGACTTTCAGGATAGGAGCGGACCGGAGCGGGCCATAAAGTTTGAAAATTTCGCGAAGATTCGTCAACCGACGCAAGAGTTATTTCAAATAGAATGTTGCGGATTTCCTATGGAAAATAGGTCCTAACTATAACTATCTACTGGCGACCGCCAGTAGATTATATATATATATATATATATATATATATATATATATATATATATATATATATATATATATATATATATATATATATATATATATATATATATATATATATATATACAAAAGAAAAGCCTTTATTGTATCCTAAAGCATTCATGTGATCATTGTTGAAAATATCATGGTTATTTTAAGAATTTATTGTATTTTTATAAAAAAATTATGAGGGTAAAACAACACATATTAGGTTGATTTGCTCAAATGCATTTACGCATATATTGTTAACAAGGATACAAACAATGTAACATAAATGTCTTTTCTATGTCTATTGTCGTGACCAGTGCACACTGTTACTTTAAATTGGTATCCCACAAGCAGTAGCGCTGTCATGTGATCAAGGCAGGGATCTGCCGAAACGCGTCATGGCGGACTAGTTCTTCGGTGTAATAAACTAAAATTACACAAAATCTGGGTCTACTCTCGTTTATATTCCTACGGAGAGGATTTGCTATACAAACGAGCAACTTACATATATATATATATATATATATATATATATATATATATACATATATATATATATATATAACTTCTATCCTTAGGCCTGACATATTGCCCGGAGATGATGATCAAGAGAAAGGGACAGTGGGCTTTTTTAAGGAGGTCCAGCATAAGGGCCCAGAGACACGGTTTAAACAAAAAAGTTATGCTGTTCCTACAAGATGTAGGCCAAAAAATAAACGAAGGAAGAGGAGAGTAACTGGACCCTAAAGGTTCACAGTTGGGAATCCATATGATTGGATTATATTGCCCTCACACACCTTCTCAGGTGTCATGCTTCATCATCGGGCTGCTCCTCGTCGGGTCGGCAGGTGCAATACCCGACGGGCTCCCTATAGTAGGGGCACTTTCTCGGAGATCTTTTTCCAATTGCCGATGGGTGAGGTGGGAGTGAGGGCGCTAATGTGTGTAGATGAGGGTGTAAGTAAGTGAATCTAAAATAGGGTTGGGAGTACTACCGATAACAATTTTAATCAAGGAGTCTCCTACCCTAACTAAAAACAAAAAACTATAAGGCGCTGTGCTGAATATTATGCCTCAGATCATGGTGCTCTTATAGATGGTAGGTCAACATGTTTCACGCCTCTTGGATATTCTATGGGCGATTCGTCAGGACCGGGGTGAAATTCTATCTACAACTTTAAAGCAAGTGACGTGGTTACACACTCACATCACCATATGACTCAATAGTCAAATACCTGGTTATACAGGAACTACCTGTAGACAGAAAACAAAATGCATCAATTTGACAATATTGAATAGCTGTCATCTCAAATCTTCCTTGTGAATAGTGGCCCTCAATATTTGTGGTGAGCATGAACCACAAATTATTAAAAACAGAGTGAGTTAAAATTGAATTGTCACATCGTGAACAACCGAGGTGAATAAAGGTGGACTTCACCCCTTGTGGCACACAGTGACATCGCAGAGAGACTAACAACACTCACCCCAAATTCAAGGAATGTCCAGGTATCACAGTACCCGGTAGGTTCACACACAAGGAGTTCCTCATGTGCTAATGTGGTCATGGAGAAAACATAGAGAACATGGGGTTAATAGTACAGTGACAAACATCCATATTGCCACTGATATTCGTGTTCGCGCTTCATCTCTGTCTAACTGACTGAGTGATACCGATCAATGCAAGTAAGTACTCATTAGGGGTTACTGAGCTGTGTAATGGCATCCACTGTTTGAAAACTGTGCAGCGTAATGCTTATCTCAGAGAGTGAGTCACTGGCGTGTCAATAAAGGTGTCGATTCCGTGGTTGGCAAGAAGGAATCACGTAATCTGTACGATGCTGCTTACATCATGAACGGGTAATCACACCTGTCTTAAGCGTTACTGAGTAGCGTGTACATGCGAAATTGCCGGCTACTCGCGGCGGACATTCTCATATTCTAAATTGCAATCACACAGCACTAACGCGAGATATTTCTTATGCCATGTGTTCTGTTGCGCATATCCATTCACACCCATTCAAGCTCAAAGTAAGTAAGTAAAGGATCGCCTAGCATGCAGGACGGTTACTGGGCTGTGTATTAGCATCCGCTGCTTGAAAACTGTGCGGCGTAATGCTTATCTCAGTAAGTAAGTCACTAGCGTGTCAATAGAGATGTCGATTTCGTTGTTGGCAAGAAGGAATCACGCAATCTGAAAATAAAGGATCGCCTAGCATGCAGGAGATGCATTATCCCAAACTACTCACTTGTATGCCTGTAGCACGTCGTCTGTACACCTACCCACTGCTACCGGGACCGGGTGGTGAGGCCATGTTGGTTCACGGAGAATTTAAACCATATCCGGTGGGCGGGGCCATGCGTATCAATTGCGACGTCTAGTGCGTCAGGCATTATTTTGGGGGCCATATTGGAAAGAGAATCTTGAAGTGTAAGGAAACAATTAACAACGAAGCACGGGAGACCGCGCTCGTTTTGGGATTTTCGGCGGGATCCGCGCACCCTAAGCGCATCCCGCCGATTTAAAAAAAAATGCTTTTTCTGCCCAGGGGGTCCTTGTGGGACCCCCTGAGCAGACCTAGGGGGTCAGGGTGTTTCTACCCTGCCCCCTTTGTGCATTTTGCGCACTTGTTTCTTGTGCCTCGGTTCTACCGAGGCATAAAATGGCTGCCAACACTTCCTGATTTGGAGTGTTGACAGCCACTTGACAGCCAATTAGCATGCAGCTCGTGATCGGAACGGTGCGCGCAGGGTGCGCTCAGGGTGCGATAATCCGACGCGGCCATAGATATATATGTGATTTTCCTTTTGATTTTCTCAGGAACTACTGAACGGATTTACACCATTTAACAAAAAGGGTTCTTTCTGAACCAAGAACTACCTGTTTGCCAAATTTGGTGTAATTCCGTTCAGCAGTTCGGGCTGTAGCCGTGGCTAAAGTTTCCTATGGGAAAATGAATGGGGAAAACACATTTTGGGACCCCCCTTTTTTCTCGGACCCCGCTTGACGAATCACCCCGAGACTTTCAGGATAGGAGCGGACCGGAGCGGGCCATAAAGTTTGAAAATTTCGCGAAGATTCGTCAACTGACGCAAGAGTTATTTCAAATAGAATGTTGCGGATTTCCTATGGAAAATAGGTCCTAACTATAACTATCTACTGGCGACCGCCAGTAGATAATATATATATATATATATATATATATATATATATATATATATATATATATATATATATATATATATATATATATATATATATTCAAAAGAAAAGCCTTTATTGTATCCTAAAGCATTCATGCGATCATTGTTGAAAATATCATGGTTATTTTAAGAATTTATTGTATTTTTATAAAAAAATTATGAGGGTAAAACAACACATATTAGGTTGATTTGCTCAAATGCATTTACGCATATATTGTTAACAAGGATACAAACAATGTAACATAAATGTCTTTTCTATGTCTATTGTCGTGACCAGTGCACACTGTCACTTTAAATTGGTATCCCACAAGCAGTAGCGCTGTCATGTGATCAAGGCAGGGATCTGCCGAAACGCGTCATGGCGGACTAGTTCTTCGGTGTAATAAACTAAAATTACACAAAATCTGGGTCTACTCTCGTTTATATTCCTACGGAGAGGATTTGCTATACAAACGAGCAACTTACATATATATATATATATATATATATGTATATATATATATATATATATAACTTCTATCCTTAGGCCTGACATATTGCCCGGAGAGCAACTTTGCATACAATCAATCTAGAATTGATGTGTTCAAGTTTATTCGCAAGTTAAAATTAATTAAGTTTTATCAACTCAATAAAATTACAACTACCTCTAGCGACAACTACACACCGGGCGAGTTTGACAGCAATTTACAGCCCAAGGACATCGCCACTCTGAGGTTACTACATTCCATTGCCAATGATGAAAGTGACACCGCTAATTCAACTCAACAAGATATGTCGGAGGCAGGTATCAACATCAGCAAAGCTGCCAACAGCCCCTTCCATCCACCTTCTACCTTCTTCCCTCTAATGCCCTCTAATGCCCAAAGACGCTATTGATGTCTTTAGTGATAGAGTGATGGAAGAACTTAAACGACTGAATTGCACCATCAATCGAAACAAACATCATAGAAAACATACACAAGCCCAGTACTTTGCCCTTATGAAAAAACTAGGGGATAACCATGATATCGTTATTAATAAGGCTGATAAGGGTGGGAACATTGTGTTGTGGCCGAAAAATCAGTACTTAGAGGAGGCCAATAGACATTTATCAGATTCTACTTGTTACAGGAAGGCTTCTAAACAAGATCTGCGGGCAACAAAGGACAAAGTGTTCGAACACCCGTCACAATGGAGAAGGCAAGGACTTCTAACCAAAAATGAATTTAATTTTTTAAGAATTGAATATCCTGTAACGCCTGTTCTTTATTTCCTACCCAAAGTGCACAAAAATGTCTCACCTATTCCAGGCAGGCCTATCATCTTGGCGAGAAAGAGCATCATGGAAACAATATCTAAATATGTGGACTATTTTTTGCAAGATCATGTCACTAATTTACCTTCTTTATAAAAGACACTGGAGACTTTCTTAGGAAGATTAGTAAAATTGAATGGCAGCAAGACTTTCTATTGATTGTAATGGATATTACATCACTTTATACTAGTATTCACCATTCAGATGGCCTTGCGGCAGTGAAATATTACCTTGACAATAGATCGATTCATTTGTATGAACATAACTGTATGATTGTGAAAATGATTGATCTATGTCTAAACAACAATTATTTCCTATTCAATAAGGAGGTCTACCAGCAGTTGAGAGGTGTTGCAATGGGGGCATGCTTCTCCCCCAGCTACGCATGTCTTCATTTTGGCTGGTGGGAAGAGCATGTCCTCAGGGCACACCACAAAAAAGTTTGGGAAACTCATGTGAGACACTTTTGGCGCTATATTGACGATGTCTGTCTGATTTGGGAGGGTACCAGAGAAGCAGCCCAAGATTTTGTAGCTTTGATTAATGACAACGTATACAACCTGCAATTCACGGCAGAAATCAGTGATAAAAGTGTTGAGTTCTTAGATGTACAGATTTACATCAACGAGGGCAAAATTCAGATGAATTTAAACCGCAAGAAGACCGCACCCTCGTCACTTGATACATAGCATACCATACGGTGAGTTTTTACGAATTCGTCGTATTTGTAGCTTAGACACTGATTTGACACGATGGCAACGAGAAGCATTTGACCGATTCCTTGGTCGAGGCTACAAGCGGTCTGAGTTAAAGAAAGCCCTCAATAAAGCTAATGAACACACTAGAGAGGCATGTTTGTTACCGAAAAAAGACAGAATGGCTATTCAAACATCACAAGTAGAGCTCAACGGGAATGACACACAAGGTGTTAGATTGGTCACCACATTTAGTACACAAGAACACAAGATACGACATATTATCTACTCTCAGTGGCCAATTGTGTTAACTGATATAACTCTTTTTTTTTTTTTTATTTAAATCATTTTTATTGGCATTTTTGTAAGTACAGTACAATAGTAGCATTTTCGATTAGAACATATATTTAATCAATTATACATCTTGTCATGGAGTAGAATTACATCACAGTATATGCCCCACTGAACAGTTCTGGAAGTGGCGGTGTTGATACGGATAGATGGGTGAGGCGAGTACTGTGTCCATGTAAGGTAGGCTATGAGCTGTACTGGGAGTCGGGCGTTCGCTCTCATTGCCAGCCCTACGCTGTAGTTAGTGCTATGTGCCAGCTAATGATGTAAACTGGAGAAACTGGGGAGATATAACTGGGGTACACCGTGTCTCATGTTATGCCACGTGGTAGGGGCCGTCTAACTATTGCCTTCTGGCTAGGTCTCGGGTTGTGCATGCGCAGGGGGGGGGGAAATGGGAGGTCGCGTGAAGGGTGATGTGCGTATTGTCCATTCTTGGCCTCTAGCCTAGACCCACCCAACGTCTATTCCACAGGGGGACTGCCTTGAGTTGCCGTGGGGCGTGCATGCGCTACGGGGGAGTGGGTAGCCTGGGACCCTGACTCATCTGATGTTTCTTGTGTGAAGGAGTGGAGTAGCATAGCCCACGGCATAGATATAGGATGCTTACGGGTTCCCTTGACTTCTTCAGATCGAAGTATCTCTTCCTCCGCCGCGCCCCATTTTTTGACTGCGCCCACCCATGCCGCTAACGGAGGTCCCCCTGGTGCCTTCCAATGCATTGCTATGCACCGCTTAGCTAAAAGGAGCGCCAGGGACGCGAAGCGCGTCTCGACTTTCATATTCTTGCGGCATTTGTTAGTGCCTAGTGCGCAGGCCTACCATGTGCAGATGTCCGGGAGCCCCGTGACTGCGAGGAGGACGGCGTGGATTGTGGTCCTGTAGATGCGGAGCGCTGGGCAGTCCCAGAACATGTGTTTAAAGGAAGCGCTGGGTTCTGGGCATCTGGGGCACGTGAAGGACCCATCTGGGTAATATTGCTGGAGCTTCTCGGGGGTGAGGTAGGCGCGGTGCAGTATATGCAATTGTATGTTTTTGAAGCGGTAATTGCGGGACACTTCTTTAGGGAACTCTAGGGCGCGGGCCCATTCTTTATCATGGAGCTGTCTTTGGAACTCAGATTCCCATTTTTCCCGGAGGGGCACAAGGGTGAGTGGGTTGAGGGCCTGTATCGCTTTGTATATCCAGGTGACCAGGTGTCGTCCCGGGCCCATCTGCAGTAGTGTGTGGATTACCGAATGTGTAGAGGGTTCTGTATCTATCGTGTGTCACATTCTGCGGCAATCTTCGAGCAGTTGCCTATGCATAAGGAATTGTCCTCTGGGGAGTTCCATATCAGCTGCCAATGCCGCAAATGTCTGCAGTTACCCGTTTAGATAGAGTGAGCCTACTTCTGTAAGTGTGTGCTCTGTCCAGGTTTGGAACATCCGCTCCGTGTAGTGTGCCCGACTTCTGGGGAATCCCACCAGCGGCAGGATGGGGGAGTACATGGGCGCCTCGCGGTTCATCTTATGTATGCGTATCAGGCAAGCGCGCGCCACTGTCACTTGGAGAGGCTTGTTCTGAAGTGGTGTCGCCCCTGGCAGCAGCATGTGATTTATGGTTGGGGTCTGGATCTGCCCGGCGACTGTGGTCAGTTCCCCTAGTGCTCGGCCCGCTGTCCAACGTGACACCCATTGTGTAGTGTAGTTCCTATTTCCCTAATAGGCTCTGCGCATTGGAATAATATACCCTATAGGTTTGACATAGGACTGAGGTAAGTATGTCCCTATCGAATATATTAAACTTAATTACTTTGTGCCAGCTAGCTCAGAGGCCACTAGAAACTACTTGTAAACAAGAAGGGAGTAGTTTCTGGCAACCGCATAAACATGACTACTTTGTTTCCCTTTAGAATTGGAACACTCTCAGAATCGTGGAAACAATAGATAACAGTTTCACTCAGCTAATCGTGCATGCTTAGTTTCTCCAGAGTTACACAGAAAGAAAAGACAGGCGTTTCAATAAAAGGATTTATTGAACAGTCTTGTTTCTCGTGTAAGAGATATGAGCTGTTATGATCACAAGACAATATGCAAGATATATAATGTACAGCGTAAGCAGTATAAAGAAATAATACTGCGCTAGCATTATCTTTTAGCTATCACACATATATTCATATACATAAATAACATAAGCTAAAAATGTGAGTACTCATACGATGCGTCTCTAAGCTAGTTCTACCCTAGTGTACCTAACCTAACCTAGGTGTAGGACAAGGTAAGAAGTAGGTGATGTATTCTATAGTATGGTATACTAAGAGTCTGATATGCCAAGAGTCCCTCTAGGTTCTAGTCAGCTCCATACCTTGAGAATGAGAGAGGTGGGAATCTCTTTCCGGATCCTCGAACTCTAACACCCCGCGAAGGGAGTCAGAACACTGGGAGCTGGATTCTCTGCGAGCAGGGATGACAGCGTCTCTTCTCATGCGTCAGGCCGGGACACAGGCTCCTCTAAAGTCGAGGTCTCCTCCTAACTTGCTTGGGCAAGGGAAGGTATATTTATACCTGGTAGGTGCCTTGGAATGTTAGCATTGACGTGAAGTCGGACAGAGGAAGACGTCAGGAATGAACCCTTAAGGAATAGCGGTTCATGCATAATAGATGAGTTCTTGGAGAAATCAATAATCCTGTGCTAGGGAACTCCCAAGAGCTTAAGGGTCTGGTTTCTAAGAACTCGTTGTGACGTTAGGGTGGACGGATGTCGGTGACCATGCCTGTATTTGGAGTGCATGGCTAATGCCTAAATAAGGACTGGGATTTTATGCCTATATAAGGGCAATGCGAATTGTGCCTATATAAGGACATGTTTCAGGAAAGCCTATATACGGACACCTAAAGCGGAATACAACACCCACTCCACTTTCGAATGAACGATAATACTAAATGCTAAACATTAAATTGAGTACCACATGTTGCTAAAAACATTTCTAAAAGCATATTAAAAGAAGTCTTTTAAAATAAACTGTTGATAAAAACATGTAATACAATAGGTACTGTACATTTTAAAGCATTTTTTCATTCTGAGCATCTATCATAAATAAAATGCAACATGAATGAATAAACAGAAATATACGAAATGGTTGACAAGTTTTCAAAAAATCAAGGCCATTTCATAACATGATGCTAAAATGAAATTATAGTAAAATAAGGTGACAATGTGTCCCTGGAAATATTCAAAGAAGTCTGTTTTATATGAATAGTTCTACTGTAAGCAGATTGAGTCGCCATGTATTTTAAAAAAATAGAGAAAAAGAAAAAGTTCCATTTTAGGAAGAGTTCCAAGTTTTGTTCTGTTTTGAAAATATGGAGGCCAAATTTCATTGCGTCCCTGGTACACTGAGAGCCGAATCAAAGTCAGTGTATGGGTCTGGTGTAAACATGAAATCATCTATTTCTATAGACAAAATATTGTCTACCGAAGTCGGTGACAGTTGGAATACCTCATTTAGAAGGTTAACTGCACAGAGATGTGAAGCATCGCCTTCAGCATAGGATGCCGTGGCAATGTCCGCGTCCGTTGTTACCTGTGTGCCTGTTGATCCATCTCGTACCTCAGCAGCAGCAGGAAGCGTCTGTGAGATCTCAATGAATGCCGTCATCAGGATTGGTAGCCTTTGGGGACAACACAGAGCATGGGCCGTTATCGGGTCCAGCAGAGTATCGATATCCGTTGGCATGACTGATGGGAGTGTTAGACAGGTGTCTAGCACGCATTCGTCACCGCAAAGCAGGCAGCGTAGAACAGGTAAGATCCAATCTTGCCAGATTGGTCTGAACGACAGAAACCATGTTGTATTAAGTTCCCGTAGACGAGGTATGCCAAAAAGTTGCACTATGCGCTCACAGCACTTCCGTTCTAGGAGAGTTTTCTCCACATCGCTTGGAGTGATGCCGGTGAATAGGCTTGCCATAGCGTAGTAGTAGGAATAGAAACAGGATTCCTGCAACAAGTGCTAGAATTAATGGCACACCACCAAACACCAAATGTGCGAAGTTTGGGATGATTCCGAGGACTGCCTGGAAGGGTGCTAACAGTCCTGAACAGATGGTCTTAAATACATGTACAATTCCGCTCGTATCAGACATGTTTAAGATACGTCCCATCATTTCTGCGAAATGTATAGGGCAGTTTGTACGAATTAATGCCTGTATCTCAGCCGAAGTCCTTGCAATTTGTAAATCATAGGTTTCTTTGGCCGAGGTCAAAGGCACGGTCTGATGCAAAAGCATGGCTTTCATTCTGCTTAAAGTATCAAAACGTATAAAAGAAACATTCAATGAAGGCCATAGAGGCGACTCCCTGACTGTCTCTGTTTGGGGGAACAATACTTGCATACAGCAAGTAACCCTGGAGTCGACCGTTCCCAGATATGGGATTCCTGGCAACATGCCACAGCAACCCTGATCATTCAACATGAGGTAACTCCCATTAGAAAGTTGGCCAAACGTTGGATTAATCACAGCAGCTGGTGTACCTTGCAGGTGACAGGATAAATTTGCCACAGAACCATTACAAGCCCAGTGCAAAGAAATGTCCTGACATATGAGTGAACCGCTTAGTGCATTTTCACAGTGTGTACCGCTTAGAAACACTTCAAGATCCCCACTCCAACATCTGTATTCGTAAGGTAAATCCCAGGATGTCTTAATGTATTCTTTACCCAACCTTTCATATTTGCCTGCTTGCATTTGTTTGAGGCAATACTGAAACTGAAAAGTAGAAACAGGCAGAGTTATTTTGCCATGAATAAGCCATTCTGTAGCTGGTTTTTCTGCCACTGTGAATGGTAATTTTTCCAGTTTTCAATGCTCAGCCCTGTATACTTTTCTCCCCTTTGTGCCAGTTTGATCTGTTTATCTGTTAGATTGTATTCCGAAAACAGAGACGACGTGTTGATAAAACGCCAAGGCACATAGCCCGCACGCAAAGATTGCAGCGTCCAGCTTAATAACATAATAGAACGTAACTGAGATTGGCCTTGTTGTAACATGGCTAAATCTTGTTCCAGTATGTCAATAGCAGAGGATACAATGTTGTCCAATGAATAAATTCTGGATGACAAAGTTGTTAACCCATTGTCGACCACAGTGAGAGATTTCTCTAAGTTAATACGATCAAGTTCACGTATTCTTTCTGCGGCCTCTGCCTGTGAAACCTTCCATATCTCATTATAAGCAGCATAAATGCCGGCATATATGAAACGTTTTTGACGCGGTTTTCTTGGTCCTAGCAAGAATTCCCTAAGGTCTGCGTCTTCTTTAAGTAAAGATAAGTGTTGTTTCACATCCTCAAGTGTAGATTTTTGTAACCAGTCAAGGCACAATTTTCCTACACTGTATGTTGTTACTACCCCTGGATGTTGTCGCTGAACATATCGTGGGTCTGGCCTATGGATATTAAAGCCCTGTGTTTTATTCAGGAATCTTTCTTGACAGATGTTTGTGTCTGTGGGCCAGAGTAACCATTTTTTCCAATCAGGATCTGTTCTGTTGTTTTGTAGTATTGTGTCTACTGTGACCGCTCCCTGTGTAGTGCTATTACTTGCAGGTGTTGGTACAGAAGGTGTGTTCATGTCTTTGATCTTGGCTAAACCAAGGCAAGACGTTTGTTGCACAGTGTCATTCAAAAACATTATTTGATGTGGGATGATACATGATCTAAACAAAGCTTCAACCCCCTGCACTTGCCAATCTTTAGAACCCCAGACAGTTTTTGTGACTATTGTGTCTTTCCAAAAGTTAAATCCTTGTCTAGACAGTTGGGTAATAAAGGCTGCAGAATAAATCTGTTTTGTATTAGTTAACATAATTTTCTGTCCTGTTTTGTTTACATTTTTATAGAAAAATGTTTCTGGATCAGATGTAGTGTACCCTGAAAAATAGGGAAACTTTTTAGCAAACGTTTTTGAACTACCTTTTGGTGGTGTAGGACAATGTTCCCATTGGTTAAACATAAACACATTTCTAGGTGTTGCAGATTTATGCAAGAAATGATGACCATAGTGGTTGTAACAATAAAGCTGTTCATAGTCTGATGAACCCTCTAAATATTCATTGTTAGAGAATGCAGCAGACCTTTCTAGATCAGACATCATATCATTTACAGTCTCAAAGTCCCAATCATCAGAATAGGTACTGGAGGTAATAAAATCACTTAATGAAATTTTAAATAAATGTGGAATGTTCAAAAGTTCCGTCGGGCCGAATATATCGAAATCGGTTTTGTCCCACACTATACCATCCTGTATAGGAACGGCTGTGATGTTCATTGCTGACAAGTCTCTTGTTTCACGATGGGAAGATTTGTGTGGTTTTAAAAGTAAGTTCACATTTTTACTTTCAGTGTCCATACGGATGTATCTGCCATTTATAAGCACGCTGATAGTCATAACCAAAGCTAGCCAAAGCAGAAAGAAAAATATTCCAGAAATAATCCATAGTTCAATCCATGGTGAAACCAGATAAGTCTCTTTCAGGAAATGAAAAAGGTCTTGTACTTGTTGCTTGAAAGTTTTGGATGCTGGCGTCGTTTCCGGTTCACTCGGACCCTCAGAAAGCGTATCAAAGTTAATGAAATAGCCAGAAGCAGTACGGTCAATTGTTGAAATTGCATCAGGATTTCTTGAAATCGCTGGAACCAGTTGATCACTTGTTATGTTGGTGTAGACAGGTGTATTTGGACGAATTGTTACTTGAGTTTCAAGAGGGATGAGTTCCATAGCATTGTTGCTTAGTCCTTCATTTGTTACTGCTGAATTCTCGATGGTTACGAGTCTTTCAGTCTGAACCTCTTGGATAGTAGCGAGAGGAGTGCGTCTGCTACTAGGTCGGAGTCCACGAGGCCTACTATTTAGTATTGGCCACATACTGTGGTTTGATGAGGTCGATTGACACAAATCTTTTCTCCTTTTTTCCAGCAAGGGGCGGCAGAAGTACTGTTCTTGTTCCGTGGACGGCTAGGACAAGTACTGGTTGTCTGTAAGAAGGTCCAAATTCCTTCTTGTCCGCAATCTTCTCTCTGACTAGATCCCCAACTTTTGGGATCCAGACGGCCTTGCTGGGACTGCCGGTGTTTCCCCAGTGGTGGTTGGCTTCAGGAACACGTTGCTTTGTTTCGATCTTAGTTCATTTAGATCCTGTAAAACAGCCAAACGATCTTTGATATCAAAGGGTTTATTTTCCACCACTGTGCCTTTACATTCGAGATCAGGAACCCACATTCTTGTCCCAAATAGGACCTCATATGGAGTGACCCCCCCTAGAGAACTTCTTGGCAAATTATTTAATGAGCGTTGGACCCCATAAAGATGTTTGACCCACCCATCACCCAAACCTAATACTCTAGCTGTTATAGACTGCTTTATGTCCCGGTTTTTCCTTTCCACAACAGAATTTCCCTCAGGATGAAACGGAGAGGAATACTGCAATGCAACGCCCAAATTTCCCATGGCTTCTTTGTAAGCCCGAGAGCTAAACGCAGGGCCCGGGTCAGAATATAGTGTGCCTATTGCGTATGTGCCGATTAAGACTCGCAAATCTTTTATAACAGTTTGAGCGTCAGCCGAGCGCTGAGGCCATATCCATAGGAACCTTGAGCACGAATCCACTGCGACCATTATATATTTATAGTTACCGTCCCTTTGCAAGGGACCGCAGTGGTCCAGGTAAACACAAGCTAATGTTTGTCTGAAATTAACAGGGTGTCTGCGCAGGACGTTTCACTGTGGAGACTTTCATCTGTTGGCATATTTCACATTCCAAAACATAGTTCTTGGTCTGTTTCCTAATGCCAGGCCACCAATATCTTTGTTTAAGTAAAGATACTGTTGCAGAAACACCTGCATGGGCAGAGGCTATCCCTTCATGTGCTGCTAGGATCAGTCCTAATCTACGTTCCTTGTTTGGAATTACCCTATCCCCCACTCCAGGGATTCGAGCAAAAGGAACGTTGTTTGCATCAATTACATAAGAGTACTTGAGTGGAAATTTCTTTGGTAACGCTGCAGCACTGCCTTTGCTTGAAGCATTGACAGCCAACAATATCTCACTGTCTATTTTCGTTTTTGAACGAGTGAACGCAGCTACGGAAGCCGTTTGAACAGCCCCCTTTGCGGCTTCGTCAGCCAATGAATTCCCTGCAACATGAACGCCATCACGTTGATGACTCAGCGTGTGTATCACGTGAGCTTTTGGTAGTTCGTTTTTAACTGAACTACTTGTTCCCAAAGCGTTTTATGCTTTATTGTGCCACCTTTTACATCTTTGAACCCATTTTCAAGCCAATTTTGTATATATTCATTATACGACTGAACATAGTAAAAAGAATCGCACACTATGAGTCTGGGGAATTCGCGATCTGTATTTTCAAGTGCCAGTTTGAATGCTTGTAGTTCAGCTCGCTGAGCTGTACAATCTCCTAGAGATTGAGTTTTAGTGACCATTGGTCTGAAGTTACCATCTTGCATGCGACCTTTAACGATTGCGCACGCCGCACTGTAAGCTTGCTTACTCCCTGTAGCGGGTTGTGCTGATCCGTCAGTGTAAATTATAAATTCGTACTGATCGAGAGGCAGAATTTCAGTGGGCAGAGGACATTCATGTTCATATTGCAGTAACGCATGTGTTTTTAAATCAGGATCAAAAACATATTCAACATCTGTTGCAGCAAGAGAATTAACCCATTGTATCCATCTAGGACAGAGGTCTTCAAACTATTTTGGTCCGAGCCCCCCCTTAAACAAAATGTTTTGAAGTTGGGCCCCCCTCCAAACCTATATGGCAAGGATTTGGGGAGTGGGAGGGATGATCACAGGGGGCAGGGATCATGAGACCATTTCAGGGGTGCTTTTCTGTAGCTTGTAAGCCACACTAAATGTGCAGCATCAAACAAGAACAGAATTGACCACAAACACTACTGCCCATAATTGGGGTGCCGTGGGCTCCAATGCACTCCACCTGCTGCACTAATGATGGATGTAGCCCTGAGAAACAAGCTATTTCCTCTTCTTTCATTCCTTCTCCACCATGTCTGACAATCACTTCAATCTCAAAACAGGTCCAGTCTCTGTCTGAATGAAAACGAGCTACTGCATGCCTCCCCAGTTGTTTTACGCCAATGGAGTCATCTTCCCTAATGCTAGCAAGGGAAATGAGCCCCCATGGCCAAATTCTATTGTAAAACATTCATAATTGTGTTGCAGTGGGCCCCTTGACAAAAATGTCACTGTACTTGCTTCACTAATATTAGCTGCTGCCTTGCTGTTGCCTCTGACCTTTAACAACATGGGATCCCATCTCACACCAACCCTCTCCCTCCCATCCCTCCTCACCCTCTCGTCTCTCTGATGCTCAAATCAAGGTGTTGCCTCTGTTTAATTTTCCCCCTCCCTTGAGTCATTGCTCCAAGGCTCAAAGTAACACTGGCACAGGAAGTGTGCCATAGGCCTCTTATGCAGCTGCAGCATCAAAGATGCCTACAGCTCTGCAAAGCAGGCTGTTTACTCTGCCCACTCAGCTGGGCTATTACTTATAGGTCAGATGCCCAAAGCAGGCTTTCTGCAAAAAATAACCACACGAATAGCACATTTAGCCCCCCCTCCTTCCGCTGCTTGAGCCCTGTTCCGTGCAGAACAACAGCTTCCTGGGCCCTAATGCTAGCAAGGAAAATGCACCCCATGTTCTTTTTCATAGCAAGAGTGCCATAACTGAGATCTAGTGCCCACTCACAGAGTGTCTGTGGAGGGGAGGGCTCCTGTGCTGCAAAACAGATTGAGAACTAAAGAAGTAACATGCCTTCTCACCAAGGTGCCCGCTCCCTGAAAGAAATGCAAATGTGTGGAATGGTTGGAGCCAGTGTAGACTTTAATTAATAGAGTCACTCCGTTTCATGGTGACAAATATTTATTCTTTCTGAGAGGAAATATATGTGTCCATTAAAAGGAGTGCGCCCTTTTAATGGGCATATATAAAAATATTTACATTAGATATAGTCTGGATTCCTATCAAAAAAATGTATATTTTTAAAGCACTTGTTTTTATCTTAAACAGTATTTTGCTGCAGTCTGTTTTATACAGTGTAGTACAAATTTTAAAAAAATGACATTCACAGTGCTTTCTGTCACAGACTGGGACCTTGTAGCACTATAAACAAGCCACTATTCCTCACTGCAACAATCAGGATTTAATTCTGTGACTCAGTCGTCACACACAAAGACAGCTGCTGTGATCACATTAGCTAACTGAGGTTTCATAAGGTAAAAGAGTATATTTCCTTTTGGTTAGTTTAACTTGCATTTATTTTTCAACTGAGGTGTGTGCGTCTTTATTACAAATATAATTACATCTTCAAAAATAGAAAATAAATTAGATATTGCATTTTACAAAATGTAATGTAGTCTTGCAGATAGTAAGATGTAGTTCTATGACAAACCAGACGTCTCTAACTGCATAACCTCAAAGTCCTTTTAGAATGGTCACTGTGGTGCAGTAATTGTGTGCAGGACAAGTGACCATCATGTCTGTCAATGTCCCAACGAGCATGCTAGATGACAAATGCCATCCATTTACCACTCTCCTGCCTGCAATCTCCACACTTGAAAACAAAATCGGAAACATTGAGAGCACTTTATCCTCACCAACTCCAAAATACAAAAATGCAGCAGTATGTCCTGTGAGGTTCTAGTCGTGCAAAGTTTATTTTTCACAAAAAAGAAAAATCCCTGTTTGTTGTGCCTCCCAACAAGTAGTTCTTAAAGACTTGATTCAAAGTCCTCTTAAGTAACAGCTTCAAAAGCATACATTCATTTTAGTTTGGTAGCAAGTGTTCACAATCCCCAAAGGTGTACAATGGCTATAAAAAAAGCATTTTCTCTGGATAAAACCTGCTTTAATGTTAAGCAGTCTGTATTAGTGAGTGGCAGTCTGTCTGTTTCTGCTAGTCACTGGTCAGATTGCAGCCAAACATCTCCTGTGATGCATGGGTCATGTATAAGAAGCCATCTTCATCCTTATGATCCCAATACACTTCTGACATTGTGACAGACTTGGACGGTAAGGTCTTGTTATTCACCATAAAGAAAAAAGCCTGTGTTGTGGATAACGCTAATCGGCATCAAAACAATGGTCTTAAATTTCGTCATGGTCAGCTCTTCGGGAACAAGAAATTTCCTTTGTCCAATACAGGCAAATACTTTTCTCTTTGATACCTTTCAATGACCACCAGTAGTTTGGACGGAAACTCTCTGTTTATATCACCCACCTCAGCTTTCCGAGTTGCTAAACACTTCCACATTTTAAACGGGATTGGGTTTTAGTTTCTCTGCAGACTTTCCATGCCATTTCCTGACAGATTTACGCTGTTGCCCTGCTGAACAGGGCACTACACCATGCCCTCTATGCCTATTTGACAGTTAATTGATGATTTGTCCTCGAGTGGTGTTCGTGTTTTTATATGCAGTTATTCCAAGGTGAACAGCAAACAATGGAATGCAATTTTTTTCTTCTTTTTAGCCTGGTCTTTGACCAAAACTTCACACTCGCTAGCCTCCCCAGTGCCACTTAGTAGTACCGTCCTTTCACTTTTTTGTGGCTTTAACTGCAGCATGTAAACGAAGACAGCCTAGAACGGCGCCTTTTGCGCTTCCACGCTATCTTCATTTACATGTAATTGCAGACCTATTTGCGCCCCCCTGGCAACACATCCACGCCCCCCCAGGGGGGCGCGCCCCACAGTTTGAAGACCTCTGATCTAGGATGTAATGCTTTTGCATTCGGAAAGCTCGCTTTTGTAACCGCCTCTAAGGCTGGTACTGGGGTTACGACAATAATGCGTTTCCCTTGGGCTAGAGCTCTTTCTTTTGCTACTGCAGTTTGAACTGCTGTCAGTATTTTTTCTGTTGAAGTGAAGCGCATTTCTGCTTGTGTATACAAATGTGATTTGTATGCTATTGGTACTTTTTCACCCTCATTAAATGTTAAATAGGTGAATCCGTATTGTCCCGAAATTATTCGGATCACTAAATTGCGTGTATTTACGCGTGTTTGTAAGTGATTTGTTGCTAACATGTTAGCTTGGAGTGAACGCAGGATTTCTGTGTGCTCTTGTGTCCAATGTTTTGTTGAAAAATCAGGTTTGATTTATTCGTATAGAGGTTTGACCCTTTCTGCGTAATTTAGAATGTAAGTTCTTCCAAAATTTAGGAAACCCAGGATGGATTGTAAATTTTTCAGCGTTTTTGGAGGTTGGAGCAGCGCACACTTTTCTAAAAAGTTAGCTGCCAGGCTCTTTCCTTCACTTGAAAGCTCATATCCTAGGAAAAGGACATTGAGATGGGCAATTCTGGATTTTTTAAAGTTGAATTTATAGCCTTCAGAGGCGAAGCCCAATATAATGGTACTCACCCTGTTCAAGTGCCTATCCAGGTCATCGTCTGTCAGATAGATGTCATCGACATATGATAATGCCTCATTATCATAAATTTGTAGTAACTCTGTTACCCTTGCAGAGAATAACCCCGGGCTGTTTTTGAACCCTTGTGGGAGTCTACAAAATTGACGCTGGGTCCCCATTATTGAGAAAGCTGTTAAGTACCTGCTTTCAGGTGCTATGTTTTGACAAAAGAAACCATTTGAAATATCCAATGTGGTTTTATATTTTTTACACACAATGTTATTCATTAATGCTGTACTATGTGCATTTTGCACTGCAAATGTTTTAGAACAAGTGTTTAAGTGTCTGTAATCCAAAACTAGACGATATGTATTGTCTGGTTTGGATACAGGAAACAAAGGTTGTTCATTGAGGAGGTGCATGTTTCAATCACCCCTTGGTATTCAAGTTGATCTAAGATCTCCCTGACCTGTTTTTTAGCTTCTTGCTTTATTGGATTCTGCCTTTGTGCAGTAGGTTCATTTTTTAACTGTATTTTATGGTGAGGTGAGTCCTCATCCCATCCTACATGATTTTTATATAATGCTGGGGCCTGGCAACTGCCCATTTCCTGGCATAATTATATTTTAGGTGGTTTGGAATATGGTTGGAGAAGGCAGGCATAATGATGTCCTCGCCATGTGGGCACTCCCTGACAAATTGTGGTGGCCAGTCTTTTTCTGCTAGAAGTATATCATAACCCCTTGAAAGTTTCTCCCAAAAGAGTACTTTCACTTTTCTTGGTATGTCTCCCTCCATTCGGAGTGTTATTTCATATAACTTTTGTGGAGTACTAACCCTGGTGTCTACAGTCTCTACTGTGATGTACTCATTCAAGTCCACTATCTCCAGAAGCTCCTTCAGGTTCTGGCGAGCTATTGTGACTTCTGCTGCACTGTCCAGCATTGTCTGAGCCCATTCTCCGCTCTTTAGTTGTGTTCTCAGTATTCTCAGCATGTCTGATCTTCAGACCTGCTACCTTCTTTTTTGAGAATTGAGGTTTTGATTTATTTTTCTGAACGTGTTTGTCGTCTTTGGATTTCACGCGTTCTTCTCTATGTTCTGACCGTCCTCTTCTTTCCGATGTCTGTGACGATATCTGAAAGGTACGAGAGGAACGTGTATCAGTATCTTGATACCTGTCAGGTTTTCTTAAATTATCCCTATTCCTGAGGTTATACCTCCTTTCAGAGGGCTCCTTTTGAGGAGACCTACCTCGGGATTGAGAACGCTTCTCGTTTGAATTTTGTTTATTAGTTTCCCACTTCTTTTTAGAAGATGTAGGAGTTTGTTTAATAGAGTCCTTCTCAGGACTTTCAGATAGTTTTGGCTTCAATGGTTTTCCACCCAAACTATCTCTGCCTAATTCTGCATAAGATTGTTCTATTATTCTGGGTAGTTCAGTTTGATGTTCTGTTATATCAAATTCCCTTAATCGTTGGCGGATCGCCACTGATGCTGCCTCTCCTTTAATATTAGATAATATTATTGTTGAGACCTGGTCGAAGTTTTTCAGTAATTTCATACCTAAATTCAGAGCAGGCTCTGCCCTGTATTCGTTTTGAATTTGTTTCAGGACATCTGGTAATACTGCAATTGACGGAACACCATGTGTTTTAGTATAGATGGCAGCAAAGACTGCGCCCCAAGTGGTGCAATCTTCCAGTTGTGGTGTGATCCCCATTGGTAAACAGATTGTTAGGATTCTGTGTTTCTCATAAGGGCTAGTATTAGGAAATACTGCCTCGATTCGAGTAATTTTTTGAGCTATCCAGAATGGAATTTGCTCACGTTTTGTGGGCATTTTACCCATGACTGCGTATAAAGTCTGTGGAGTAATTTTTAGTGTATTCCCCTGTTGAGGGGTTTGATTTGGAATGGTCAATGGTGGTTGGACTGTGAAAGTCCGCATGACATATTGGACTAATTGTCTGTACATTTTTATTAACTCTGTAAGTTGAGTAAGTAATTCCTCGTCTGACATTATATCGAGGTCAGGGTGAGGAGTGTAGCCGGCTAGAATCGGCCATGTTGCTCCTGGTCTACCTAGTGGACCGAGCCTGGTAATGTTTCTGTGATGTTTTAGGGCGCCTTTAAACCAGAGTTGATGCTCCTGGTATGTTAGTGGAATTTCAATATCCTCGAAAGGAATATATTCCTCTGGTGGTTCATCTTTTTTGTAGAAGTGAAACACTCTTGTGACTGGATTTGATTCTGGGAATACTATCCATGAATAGAATACCTCTGTCTGAAAGGATTCGTGTGCCTCTATCAAGAGTGATGGCTCTCCTTAAATTTGGAGCGATGTCTATAACACCCTCCTCGGTTTCATTTAAACCTGTAAAGTTAAAAGCTGTTACGACTGGTTGAGCCGCAGCTACACCGTTCCCGGTGTCATTGTCCCCGTGTTCGGACATTTGTTTTTTGAAAAATGTAGTACAAGTTTCAAGGAAACAAAAGATAAGGAGCACAATATTTTGGAACACTGTATCCTTCAACGTTGAACAAACCAAACAGCTAATATATAGGGTTTTTTGTCCTATTTAGCTTTGGCGGATACTTAACCCTACCCACTCCAGACGTCTTATGGAGTATGTGAGTAGGGGTCTCTGAGAGAAAAGCACGACTGAGTTACTCAGTATCTAGCGTTAAATTACTGCCTTACTAAATGGTTGGGCGCCATGTAGTGTAGTTCCTATTTCCCTAATAGGCTCTGCGCATTGGAATAATATACCCTATAGGTTTGACATAGGACTGAGGTCAGTATGTCCCTATCGAGTATATTGAACTTAAGTACTTTGTGCCAGCTAGCTCAGAGGCCACTAGAAACTCCTTGTAAACAAGAAGGGAGTAGTTTCTGGCAACCGCATAAACATGACTACTTTGTTTCCCTTTCGAATTGGAACACTCTCAGAATCATGGAAACAATAGATAACAGTTTCACTCAGCTAATCGTGCATGCTTAGTTTCTCCAGAGTTACACAGAAAGAAAAGACGGGCGTTTCAATAAAAGGATTTATTGAACAGTCTTGTTTCTTGTGTAAGAGATATGAGCTGTTATGATCACAAGACAATATGCAAGATATATAATGTACAGCGTAAGCAGTATAAAGAAATAATACTGCGCTAGCATTATCTTTTAGCTATCACACATATATTCATATACATAAATAACATAAGCTAAAAATGCGAGTACTCATACGATGCGTCTCTAAGCTAGTTCTACCCTAGTGTACCTAACCTAACCTAGGTGTAGGACAAGGTAAGAAGTAGGTGATGTATTCTATAGTATGGTATACTAAGAGTCTGATATGCCAAGAGTCCCTCTAGGTTCTAGTCAGCTCCATACCTTGAGAATGAGAGAGGTGGGAATCTCTTTCCGGATCCTCAAACTCTAACACCCCGCGAAGGGAGTCAGAACACTGGGAGCTGGATTCTCTGCGAGCAGGGATGACAGCGTCTCTTCTCAGTGCGTCAGGCCGGGACACGGGCTCCTCTAAAGTCGAGGTCTCCTCCTAACTTGCTTGGGCAAGGGATGGTATATTTATACCTGGTAGGTGCCTTGGAATGTTAGCATTGACGTGAAGTCGGACAGAGGAAGACGTCAGGAATGAACCCTTAAGGAATAGCGGTTCATGCATAATAGATGAGTTCTTGGAGAAATCAATAATCCTGTGCTAGGGGAACTCCCAAGAGCTTAAGGGTCTGGTTTCTAAGAACTCGTGACGTTAGGGTGGACGGATGTCGGTGACCATGCCTGTATTTGGAGTGCATGGCTAATGCCTAAATAAGGACTGGGATTTTATGCCTATATAAGGGCAATGCGAATTGTGCCTATATACGGACGTTTCAGGAAAGCCTATATACGGACACCTAAAGCGGAATACAACAATTGAAGCTGGGCGGCGAGGAAGTAAGCCTCAAAGGAGGGGGCACCCAGCCCTCCCTGGTCCAGGTATTTAGGAAGACAAGGGTGCCCCAATATGTGAACCTGGGGTAATATGTAGTTTAAAGGAACAATGGTTCTAGAGTGGCCTAAAGGGTCCAAGGGGAAGTAACCCTGTAGAGGGCACTGAGGTAAGTAAAGGAATAGGAACTTAATTCACAAAAGAGAGCAGTAGGAAATATAACGAGGGACATATAGGTCAATGTATGACAAGTGTTTATTACACAATGAAGGTATTCAGGTGCTCACACAGTAAGTGACAATAAGCGTGACGTGAGAAGTGAGGGTGAACTTAAAATAATGACATTGCATTGACAACAATAATAGAAACTCCTTTAAAGATTTTTACAGAGTATAAGGAGTTCATGTTGTAGGGGGTCGACGACGTTTCGAACTCAATTATTCGAGTTCATCTTCAGGACAAAAAGTGTGAGCAACTTGAATTGAGCTGAAGAAGGAATTGTAATTAATATCCTTGGTGGAGGCGTCTGCATAGCGCTGTGCTTCTTAAGGTGACCGGGATAGCCTGCGAACTAATGCGCGTTTTGGTGGGGCCCGGTGGGGGGGGGAAACAAACTTGGTTTGCTGGGAGCGATTTCTTAAACCACTTCGCCGCTAAATGGCAATGTGCTGTGCCGGGGAATTAATTAAATTGGCCTGTCACAGTTCAGTAAATGGAGGCCTGGGAGATGAAAGGAGCGTGTCCTGCTCAAGGGAAAATCCGCGATTTTCCCTTGAGCAGGACACGCTCCTTACGGATTTTCCCGTAAATTTTATAGTCAGTGGGCAGCAGGGCTATGGGCCGATAGGAGCCCAGTTGGTGCGGATCCCTATCCGGTTTGAGGAGGGAAACTATGACCGACTCACACATGGACTGTGGTAGGGCGCCTTCGTCTAGGGCCGCCTGAAACTGTTTCCCCAGTTGAGGGACCAATTGCGTCGCAAAGGTGCGGAAGAATTCCAGCAGTAGGCCATCCAGCCCAGGAGCCCTACAAGTGGCCAGTGCCTGTAGCGCCCGCCTGACCTGAGTCACATCTATGGGTTCGTCTAAGTCCTGTCGGTCACTGCGCTCTATGCGGGGCAGGCGATACCGGCGCAGGAACCGGGTGAGGCGTTCTGCATCTATTGGGGTGGGGTTCGCATATAGTTGCGCATAGTGTCTCTGAAAGGCATCCAGGATGAAAACCTGCAAGTGAAGGAGAGTGTTCGGGTCAATGCGGATGGTCGTGATCGGCGGAAGAGTTGTGTCTTGCTTCACCAGCCATGCTAATAGAGCGCCCGCTCTATCCCCTTCTCTGTGTACCCGAGCCACGTATGCCCTAAAATTATATCTGTGGAGGTCAGCTAGTGCCTCCGCATACGCGGTTTTGGCGTCCGCTATTTGGGCTGGTGTGGCTCTACGCTGGTCAGCCTCCCGCATGAGTGTGGCCACTGTCCGCTCCGTATCAAGGACTTGGCGTACCCCTGTGATGTGTTGGATGCATGTGCCCCGTATTACGACTTTAAACGCGTTCCATTCCGCCGCGCGGGTAGTGGCCGTGTCAGTGTTCTCCCGAAAGTAGTTCTGTATGTGTTCCGCTTGTGTTTGTTTGAAGATCGGGTCGTCCAGGCAGTCCTTGGGCAGGCGCCAGATGGGGACCGGAGGCCTGGGTGGGCGCCATTTGAGTGTGATTGTGTGGGCGTCGTGGTCTGACAAGACTCTACCTAAGTAGTCAGAGTCCAGAATAGTGGGCAGGATGGAGGGGGAACAGAGGAAGCTGTCCAGCCGAACTTTGAGGTCATGTGGAGCTGAGTGAAATGAGTAGAGCCGAGTGGTCGGGTATTTAGAGCGCCAGGCGTCTGCCAGCGACCAGTGCGCTGCCCATGCTGCGAACCGTTTGGCTTGGGTTGTGTGTGATGGGGGACGCTGGGTGGGGGGGTATGATCTGTCCAGAGCCATGTTTTGTACGCAGTTGTAGTCCCCTCCTAGGATCCAAGGGGTTTGGATGTAGGAGCTTAACGGAAGGGAGAGCGTGTCCCAGAATTTACTCTGGTCCACGTTAGGCGCATAGACGCTCCCCAAGAGTACCGGTTGGCCAGCCAGAAGGCCTTGTATCAGGGCATAGCGCCCATCTGGGTCAATAGTTCTAGACTGCTCCTGGAATGGGACGCCTGGACGCACCCATTTAAGGGTCCCCCGGGTGTAGGCCGAATATGTAGTAGCGCAGAAGATCCCTCGCCAGCGCTTGCGTAACTTGGCTAGTTCCCCTGTGGTGAGGTGGGTTTCTTGCAACAGCGCTATCTGCGCTTTCTGGCGCTTTATGTAGGCGTACACTGAGTATCGCTTGTGCGCTGTGTGCATGCCTCGCACATGGAGTGTGAGGATAGTGATGGTGCCTTTATGTGCCATTGAAATGTACGAGGGATGGTGGGGGAGGAGAGGATGGCTGGACCCATCGGTGAGGCGCGACTCCTTTCATTGCCCCCCAGCGCCTGCGCTGTCCTAGTGTAGTTGCGACCTCCTGACGGCACGGATATGGTGGCACAGTGTAGTGTGGTAGGGTATCATGAGGGATGATAACTGGGGTGGGGGAACAGCCCCAATGCTGGGGACCTATCGCCGACGGCGATACGTCCAAACTAACTCTCGTGTGAGAAGAGAGCCTGAACATTCTGTGGGGGTGGCATCACGCGCCCGCGAGGTGACTTACCATGAGGGCATTTGAACAATCATTACGCGCCAGCTGGCCTGTAGTGTAAGCAGGTGGGTGTAGTACTGGTGGTTCGCATATTTACTTACCAGGCATTGAGACCTTGTTCTACTAACAGGATCTAAAACCCCCCTCCCCTCGCCTGTACAGTCTGCCGAGGGCTGGGTCAAATCAGGTCGTCGGCAGTCTGTGGGGTGACCAAGGGCGGGGTTACTGAGCCCACCCTGGATTGTGTCCCATCACTGTCGTCCTCTCCATCAGACGAGAAGAGATGTGGAGCACGGTCAATGTCCGTTGCAGGGGAGGAAGGTCGAAGCTCCACTGCAGCCTGCAGAGCTCTGCGTCGCTCATGCACGATTTGTTCCAGATCGGGCGATCTCAGGGAGCTGGATAGCGCTATGGTGTCCCCTCGCCTGTTGCGTCACTGCGAGCGACGCCGTCTGGAGCCTGGTGTCTTTGGGCGCTGATCACGGGTGGCTGCTGCTTTATGACCCTTCATGCAGTGGTGATCCGCCCAGTCGTGTGCCTCCTCAGCAGTCGTGAAGAAGATGGCGGAGCCGTCGTGTATGATTTTGAGTCTGGCCAGGAACAGCAAGGAATATTGTATGTTCTCTGCCCGCAGGCGTCGTTTCACTTCCAGGAACGATGATCTTTGCCGCTGGACGGCCCGGGAGTAGTCTGGGAATAACATGATCTGTTTGTTCTCGATGCGGAGGGGGCAGGATTGACGGGCCGCCCTAAGCACTGCATCCCGGTCGCGGAAATGGAGGAATTTCGCTAGCATTGGTCTAGGCGGGGCACCTGGTGGGGGCCGGCGTGCTGGAACACGATGAGCCCTTTCGATAGAAAAGAACGCTGTCTGGTCCGCGCTGGGGAGTGAAAGATTTAGTCCATGTTTCCATGTACCCCACCGGGCCCGCCCCTTCAATGCCTTCTGGAAGCCCAAGTACACAGATATTGCATCGCCGTGAGCGGCCTTCTAGATCATCGATACGCTCTTCCATGGTGGACATGCGGCCTAAGAGAGTTTGCAGCGTCTCCTGTTGTGCTTTGACTGAGGGTTGCAAGGTGGCAATTAGCTTCTCATCATCCGATACTTTGTCCGCCAATTTGCGGTGGTCGTCGCGAAGGAGACTAATGTCCGTTGTCAGGGTGCCCAGCCGCTCTTCCATGGATACTCTGGAGTGCTCAATAGCCGCCAGTACCTTATCTAATTTATCCGAGAGGGATAGGTCCGACGCTGCTGCAGATTCATTAGAGGATGCTGATTTGGCGCCCATGGGAGCGTTTAGTGCAGTCCCCTGCACCGCCGTATTCGCGGCGGCCCTCGGCTTCCCCATCGTGTCGATTGTAGCGATGCACGGTTTTCAGGGCACTATGTGGGCTCTTGTCGAGCGCTGCTTTGCCTCTGGTTGGTGTGGCACACTATTGATGGACCGGGCAGTCGTTGAGGGGATCGCCTCCGCGTATGGTGAGGAGATGCCGCAGAAAGGAAGGCCAGGAGGGAATGTTAGTAGAGCGCAGCGGGGGTCCCACCCCAATCAGTCCAGTATCACTTTTTCGGCCCGCGGAACTGATATAACTCTTAAATCAATTCTGCCAGCATTACCCTCAATCACTTTTAGGAGGGCTCCTTCGATAAGGGATGCCCTAGTGAAAACGAGTCCGGAAGTCACACTGACACCATCTTGGCTAGCCAAACCAGGATTTTACAAATGCAATTCCTGTCGTGCCTGTAAGTTTGGCGCCAATATAACAGAATATTTGACAGCTTTCAGTTTGGCACCTATTGCCATCAAGGATCATTTCACGTGCCGTACAGAGTTCGCCATATATGTCCTACAATGTACCTGCGGGCTCAAATATATAGGCAGCACCAAGCTCCCAGTATACAAGAGAATTCTGCAGCACTTGCGAGCCGTAGTAAACTTGGATCCCAACTACCCTGTAGCCCGGCATTTCAAGTTGGTGCACCAAAACAATCTAAATGATTTGAAATATTCTGTACTAGGGGCTGTCCCCGTACCAAGACGGGGAGGGAATAGAGAAAAAAGCCTCCGCCAACTTAAATCGCACTTTATTTTGGCCTTAGACACCAAGATGCCAAACGGCTTAAATACGAGTGAAGACTTACACAATTTCCTCTAGGGAGTTTAAATTTTACTAGCTTTTTTTACCCAGAGAGTCTTTTCCCAATTCAGAACATTTTATCATGGTTCTGTTAACAGTTTGTTTTTTCGCCAACATTGCATTGGTGCGTTGATTCTTTATACAATTCCTCTGTTTACAAACTAATATTGTTCTTAGTTGCACCAAGTATGTGAGTATGTAGCCATATGGGCACTGGCCCGTGATGATGACACTATGGGGCCGATTCTGATCTCGGCCGGTAGGGCTCCGAATCGGATTCGGCTTAACCGGATCCGATTCGGAGCCCTATTGCCCGACCGATTTGTACGCGCGTCCGGGCGAGCGAGTACGATGCGAAATCGCCGACCGACTCGTCCGGGCGTCCCGACCGCTCCGACCGACTCGTTCCCGGGTCTAACCGCACCGACCGACTCGCTCGGACTCGACTCGCACCGCGCAATGGAGACGTTCCCCGGCCGGGTAAGTACGATGCGCGCCGCGAGCAGTCCGACCGAGCTGCGCACTCCGGCTCGAAAGAGCACTCGGAGCCGTACTTTGGGGGTCCGTGTCGGACCCCCCTGTACGCGTAGCCGCGCAAGTCGCACACAGGGGGGCCCATGGGTCCCCCCTACCTGTGCGTGTACGGCGCGAGTCGCTTCGCCGTGTACACGCTGTAGGGGGCGCCCTTGTCCACCTCGCACCCATTGAGTCAATGGGAGCCCGCGTACGCGTTGTACGACCGGCTCCCATTGACTTCAATGGGAGTCCGACCGACTCGAGAACTATGGCATACGTGCGCATCGTACTCGTTCGGTCGGGCTGCACGGGTCCGATTCGGTCGGAAATCTCTCTGGGTCTGGCTCGGTCGGAGAGATTTCCGGCCCGAATCGGAATCGGCCCCTATGTGTCAATGCTATGGCTACTCCATACTACTATTATCTCCGTCATAAACTATTCTAGCACTTGCACTTTAGTGATATCCATTTCCGGATTTTAGACCTCGCCTCTGGGCTGCCATGAGAGCCAGTTATTTAAATATTATGGTCTATAGGTTTATAACACTCTTATTTTGCACTAAGTTGTTTGTTATTTGCACATAAGCACTGCACTTTCCAGACACAACAGACTGTATTGTTATTTGAAATGCTATTAACTGCTGCGTGGTAAAAATCAAGTCGTTTGAAGAGTTACCATTGGTTTTAGTAGAACATTTGAACAGCTCCATAAACAATGCAATTGAATAGAAAGATGCTTTTCCTTTTATTCTCTAGTATTCTGATGAGTATGTGGACTCGTATAAGCACTAGCACTTTATATATAAAAGAGATAATACATTGATTTTAACATGTTAATATACAGATTGCAATGATGTTGCTTTATTTGAGAACATCAGTTTGCATTACATGTTTACAATTTTGGGCGGTCCATATGTACACAGTGACCTTTTTTAATACGCATACAAGCAGCAATGTTTCCATCTGAAATCCGGTTTTTATATTATCACTGTATAAAGTAGAATAACCAAGTATTTATGTGTAATATATGGGACCAGTACGTTGTTATTAACTGTTTATACAGTCTGTTGTCTGTATCTATGAACATGTCTGAGAGTTTCTGGAACCGATAGGGCATGCACACTATTTATTGGTCTTTTGTCATGTGGCGTGTCATGTGATCAAGATCGCGTCCTTGCGATCGAAACGCGTCATGGCAGGCACTATGCCTGATCAGCACTGAGGTTTATGATATTCATTAAAGCACTTTGAAAGGAGCAACCTGGAGTCCGTGCGTGGTGTGGTCCGTACCTGGAGGGTCCCATCGTGAAGGGAGTTGGGCCAGGACTGTGCTATTTTCATATAAACATATACATATATATATATATATATATATATTCACTGAAAAAACCATAGGTTTTAGGGACAGTTATAGTTAGTTGGACATTTCACTCGTACAAAACCATAGAAATTCCCCCCGTTATAGTTAGTTCAGCTAACTATAACTCGCGCCCCAGCAATGCACTGCTGATGACGTCACATATTACATCACTCATGACATGGTCAGTGACATCACTGATGACATCACTGATGACATCTCAAATGACATCACTGATGACATCACTGATGACATCATCCAGTGACTGTGTGTTTCTGTAAAGTTTAAATATGTTTAATATATATAGGGAAAGGCGTATTGAAGAATGAGTGGGTGTATAAGTGTCTGAATGGATGATTTAGTACGTGAGTGACTGACTCTACAAGTGAGTGATTAAATGTATCTTACTGAATGCATGGGTTAGTGACTAAACTGTGTGAATGTCTGTATCCGTCTGTCTGTTGGTTTGTAAGCGGCTGCATGGCTTTCTGAATAGCTACATGAGTGTCTACATGGGTTATTGATTGATTGTCTGAGTATCTATATGGGTGCCTGAGTGTTTGTGTGGGTGGGGTGTGTGTGACTCTGTGCATAAATGTGTGAGTTGGTGATTCACTGGGTGCATGGTTTCAAGAGTGCATCTGTGATGGACTGTATGGGTGGGTGAGTGTGTGTATGGGTGTGTTAGTGATTGAATGTATATCTCAGTGGTACATGTCTGAGTAACTACATATGTGAAAGGCAGTATATATGTGTGTTGGAGTATATAAATGGCTATAAGTGAGAGTGTGTGATTGTGAGAGTGGCTGTATGGATGAGTGTGTACTTGTATCAGTGATTGTATAAGAGCGTAAGAATGTGCTAGTATTTGTATGAGTAAGTGAGCTGGTGTGTGTATAACTGTATAGGTGAGTAAATGGGTGTGTGATTAAGTTTTTTGCATGACTGACTAGGTGTGTGAGTACCTCTATGGATGAGTGGCGGTGTGTGAATGTTTATATAGGTGTATGAGTGCATATGATAGTCCTGTACTGAGTGACTAAGTATGAGTGACTGTACGGGTGAGTGAGTGGATGTGTTTGTAGACCTAAGAATCAGTGAGTGGGTATGTAGTTTTTGGTGTTGGAGTGTCTATGGTTTTGAGAATGGCAGTCTGTAATTTAGAGTGGGTGTATCAAAAGTTATATTAGGGTGTGAGAAGATGCATGAAATTATCACATGGATGATGTCATCAGTGATGTCATTTGAGATGTCATCAGTGATGTCATCAGTGATGTCACTGACCATGTCATGAGTGATGTAATATGTGACGTCATCAGCAGTGCATTGTGAGGCGCGAGTTATAGTTAGCTGAACTAACTATAACGGGGAATTTCTATGGTTTTGTACGAGTGAAATGTCCAACTAACTATAACTGTCCCTAAAACCTATGGTTTTTTCAGTGAATTTCAAAGGTTTTTTAAATGCTAATTTCTAACTATAACGTGCCTGAAACCTATGATTTTTTAAGTGAATTTCAAAGGTTTTTTAAATGCTAGTTTCTAACTATGCCCACAGAGGTAGGACATGTGAAGAAAGAAGAAAAAACGCACAGAAAGAAGCAAAAGATGTGCAGAAAGAACCAACAGAGGAGCAGAAAGAGGCCTTGTTGCAAAATCATCCTGTGCCCACAACTTTTTCAGACGGGTACTGGTGGTAACTGACTCTGACTAACCAGAGCCAGTGCTATGCTAAAAGATACTTAGAATACAGTGAAAACACCTACATACACTAGGTAACACTATGCGTTGGGGTACCCCTGTGATTAGCATGACCTCCTCTGCAAGTCCCTAGTACATAATAGGGCAGGGGGATTAAAACTACCTCTTAAAACGCGCTACAGGGCGCGTTTGCACAGTGGTGAAGGGAGGGGGCCTGAGGTGACATGTGTGCAAACGCACCCCGTGGCGCGTTTTAAGTTGCGGATTAAGTCCCCTTGAATTCTGAGGGTCCCTGGGGCCCAACTAGCCCCCAGGTACCTAAAGTTAGGACCACAGAGCTGAGTTGCAGAGAGGCGTTCCGAGGCCACGCACCTTTTTCACCTCTCTGCAACGCAACTCTGTTGTGCTTACTGAAGGTACCTGGTGGGCTAGTTGGCCCCAGGGTCCCTCAGGATTCAAAGGGAATTAATTCCCCAACTTAAAACGCACCACAGGGCGTGTTTGCGCACATGTCACCTGAGGCCCCGCCCCTCCCTTCACCACTGTGCAAACACGCCCCGTGGTGCGTTTTAAGTTGGGGGATTAGGTCACCTTGAATCCTGAGGGTCCCTGGGGCCCAACTAGCCCACTAGGTACTTCCAGTAAGCACCACAGGCCTGCGTTGCAACGCCTGTAACAAATTGTGCAGTTGTGTTTAGGTAGTGAAGAGGGTCGTGCTGGGGGTAGTGTTTTAGGGTTTAGGGTAGTGCAGTGGTGTTTGTGTAGTGTAGGGGGTCATGCTGGGGGTAGATTTAGGGTTTAGGATAGTGCAGTGGTGTTTGGGTAGTGTAGGGAGTCGTGCTGGGGGAGTGTTTTAGGGTTTAGGGTAGTGCAGTGGTGTTTGGGTAGTGTAGGGGTCGTGCTGGGGGTAGTGTTTTAGGGTTTAGGGTAGTGCAGTGGTGTTTGGGTAGTGTAGGGGGTCGTGCTGGGGGTAGTGATTTAGGGTAGTGCAGTGGTGTTTGGGTAGTGTAGGGGGTACTGCTGGGGGTAGTGTTTTAGGGTTTAGGGTAGTGCAGTGGTGTTTGGGTAGTGTAGGGATACTGCTGGGGGTAGTTTTTAGGGTTTAGGGTAGTGCAGTGGTGTTTGGGTAGTGTAGTGGTTCGTGGTGGGGGTAGTTTTTTAGGGTTTAGGGTAGTGCAGTGGTGTTTGTGTAGTGTAGGGGGTAGTGTTTTAGGGTTTAGGGTAGTGCAGTGGTGTTTGTGTAGTGTAGGAGGTCGTGTTTTAGGGTTTAGGGTAGTGCAGTGGTCTTTGGGTAGTGTAGGGAGTCGTGCGGGGGTAGTGTTTTAGGGTTTAGGGTAGTGTAGGGGGTCATGCGGGGGTAGTGTTTTAGGGATTAGGGTAGTGCATTGGTGTTTGGGTAGTGTAGGGGGTCATGCGGGGTAGTGTTTTAGGGTTTAGGGCAGTGCAGTGGTGTTTGGGTAGTGTAGGGGGTCGTGCTGGGGGAGTGTTTTAGGGTTTAGGGCAGTGCAGTGGTGTTCGGGTAGTGTAGGGGGTCGTGCTGGGGGAGTGTTTTAGGGTTTAGGGCAGTGCAGTGGTGTTCGGGTAGTGTAGGGGGTCGTGCTGGGGGAGTGTTTGAGGGTTTAGGGCAGTGCAGTCGTGTTCGGGTAGTGTAGGGGTTGTGCTGGGGGTAGTATTTTAGGGTTTAGGGTAGTGCAGTGGTGTTCGGGTAGTGTAGGGGGTAATGCTGGGGGTGGTGTTTTAGGGTTTAGGGCAGTGCAGTGGTGTTCGGGTAGTGTAGGGGTTGTGCTGGGGGTAGTATTTTAGGGTTTAGGGTAGTGCAGTGGTGTTCGGGTAGTGTAGGGGTAATGCTGGGGGTGGTGTTTTAGGGTTTAGGGAAGTGCAGTGGTGTTCGGGCAGTGTAGGGGGTCGTGCTGGGGGTGGTGTTTCAGGGTTTAGGGCAGTGCAATGGTGTTCGGGCAGTGTAGGGGGTGGTGTTTCAGGGTTTAGGGCAGTGCAGTGGTGTTCGGGCAGTGTAGGGGGTCGTGCAGGGGGTGGTGTTTCAGGGTTTAGGGCAGTGGTGTTCGGGCAGTGTAGGGGGTCGTGCTGGGGGTGGTGTTTCAGGGTTTGGGGCAGTGCAGTGGTGTTCGAGCAGTAAAGGGGGCCGTGCTGGGGGTGGTGTTTCAGGGTTTAGGGCAGTGCAGTGGTGTTCGGGCAGTGTAGGGGGCGGTGCAGGGGGTGGTGTTTCAGGGTTTAGGGCAGTGCAGTGGTGTTCGGGCAGTGTAGGGGGTGCTGCAGGGGGTGGTGTTTCAGGGTTTAGGGCAGTGCAGTGGTGTTCGGGCAGTGTAGGGGGTCATGCAGGGGGTGGTGTTTCAGGGTTTAGGGCAGTGCAGAGGTGTTCGGGCAGTGTAGGGGGTCGTGCTGGGGCTGGTGTTTCAGGGTTTAGGGCAGTACAGTGGTGTTCGGGCAGTGTAGGGGGTCGTGCTGGGGCTGGTGTTTCAGGGTTTAGGGCAGTGCAGCGGTGTTCGGGCAGTGTAGGGGTTGTGCTGGGGCTGGTGTTTCAGGGTTTAGGGCAGTGCAGTGGTGTTCGGGCAGTGTAGGTGGTCGTGCTGGTGTTTCAGGGTTTAGGGCAGTGCAGTGGTGTTCGGGCAGTGTAGGGGTCATGCTGGGGCTGGTGTTTCAGGGTTTAGGGCAGTGCAGTGGTGTTCGGGCAGTGTAGGGGGTCTTGCTGGGGCTGGTGTTTCAGAGTCTAGGGCAGTGCAGTGGTGTTCGGGCAGTGTAGGGGGTCGTGCTGGGGCTAGTGTTTCAGGATTTAGGGCAGAGCAATGGTGTTCAGGCAGCGTAGGGGGTTTTGCTGGAGGTGGTGTTTTAGGGTTTAGGGCAGTGCAGTGGTGTTCGTGCAGTGTAGGGGGTGGTGTTTCAGGGTTTAGGGCAGTGGTGTTCAGGCAGTGTAGGGGGTCTTGCTGGGGTTGATGTTTCAGGGTTTAGGGCATTGCAGTGGTGTTCGGGCAGTGTAGGGGGTCGTGCTGGGGGTGGTGTTTCAGGGTTTAGGGCAGTGCAGTGGTGTTCGGGCAGTGTAGGGGGTCGTGCTGGGGGTGGTGTTTCAGGGTTTAGGGCAGTGCAGTGGTGTTCGGGCAGTGTAGGTGGTCGTGCTGGGGCTGGTGTTTCAGGGTTTAGGGCAGTGCAGTGGTGTTCGGGCAGTGTAGGGGGTCGTGCTGGGGGTGGTGTTTCAGGGTTTAGGGCAGTGCAGTGGTGTTCGGGCAGTGTAGGGGGTCGTGCTGGGGGTAGTGTTTCAGGGTATAGGGCAGTGCAGTGGAGTTTGGGCAGTGTAGGGGGTCGTGCTGGGGCTAGTGTTTCAGGATTTAGGGCAGAGCAATGGTGTTCAGGCAGTGTAGGGGTTTTGCTGGAGGTGGTGTTTCAGGGTTTAGGGCAGTGCAGTGGTGTTCGTGCAGTGTAGGGGGTGGTGTTTCAGGGTTTAGGGCAGTGGTGTTCAGGCAGTGTAGGGGGTCTTGCTGGGGTTGATGTTTCAGGGTTTAGGGCAGTGCAGTGGTGTTCGGGCAGTGTAGGGGGTCATGCTGGGGCTGGTGTTTCATGGTTTAGGGCAGTGCAGTGGTGTTCGGGCAGTGTAGGGGGTCGTGCTGGGGGTGGTGTTTCAGGGTTTAGGGCAGTGTAGTGGTGTTCGGGCAGTGTAGGGGGTCATGCTGGGGGTGGTGTTTCAGGGTTTAGGGCAGTGCAGTGGTGTACGGGCAGTGTCGGGGGTCTTGCTGGGGGTGGTGTTTCATGGTTTAGGGCAGTGGTGTTCGGGCAGTGTAGGGGGTCTTGCTGAGGGGTAGTGTTTCGGGGTTTAGGGCAGTGCAGTGGTGTTCGTGCAGTGTAGGGGTCGTGCTGGGGGTGGTGTTTCAGGGTTTAGGGCAGTGCAGTAGTGTTTGGGCAGTGTAGGGGATCGTGCAGGGGTGGTGTTTCAGGGTTTAGGGCAGTGCAGTGGTGTTCGGGCAGTGTAGGGGCTCGTGCTGGGGGTGGTGTTTCAGGGTTTAGGGCAGTGCAGTGGTGTTCGGGCAGTGTAGGGGTCGTGCAGGGGGTGGTGTTTCAGGGTTTAGGGCAGTGCAGTGGTGTTCGGGCAGTGTAGGGGTCGTGCTGGGGCTGGTGTTTCAGGGTTTAGGGTAGTGCAGTGGTGTTCAGGCAGTGTAGGGGGTCTTGCTGGGGGTGGTGTTTCAGGGTTTAGGGCAGTGGTGTTCGAGCAGTGTAGGGGGTCTTGCTGGGGGTGATGTTTCAGGGTTTAGGGCAGTGCAGTGGTGTTCGTGCAGTGTAGGGGGTCGTGCTGGGGATGGTGTTTCAGGGTTTAGGGCAGTGCAGTAGTGTTCGGGCAGTGTAGGGGGTCGTGCAGGGGGTGGTGTTTCAGGGTTTAGGGCAGTGCAGTGGTGTTCGGGCAGTGTAGGGGGTCGTGCTGGGGGTGGTGTTTCAGGGTTTAGGGCAGTGCAGTGGTGTTCGGGCAGTGTAGGGGGTCGTGCTGGGGTTGGTGTTTCAGGGTTTAGGGCAGTGGTGTTCGGGCAGTGTAGGGGGTCTTGCTGGGGGTGATGTTTCAGGGTTTAGGGCAGTGCAGTGGTGTTCGGGCAGTGTAGGAGGTCTTGCTGGGGGTAGTGTTTCAGGGTTTAGGGCAGTGCAGTGGTGTTCGGGCAGTGTAGGGGTCATGCTGGGGGTGGTGTTTCAGGGTTTAGGGCAGTGCAGTGGTGTTCGGGCAGTGTAGGGGGTCGTGAAGGGGGTGGTGTTTCAGGGTTTAGGGCAGTGCAGTGGTGTTCGGGCAGTGTAGGGGGTCGTGCTAGGGTATGTGTTTCAGGGTTTAGGGCAGTGCAGTGGTGTTCGGGCAGTGTATGGGGTCGTGCAGGAGCTGGTGTTTCAGGGTTCAGTGCAGTGGTGTTCGGGCAGTGTAGGGGGTCGTGCTGGGGTAGTGTTTTAGGGTTTAGGGTAGTGCAGTGGTGCTTGTGTAGTGTAGGGGGTCGTGCTGGGGGTAGTGTTTTAGGGTTTAGGGTAGTGCAGTGGTGTTTGTGTAGTGTAGGGGGTCATGTTTTAGGGTAGTGCAGTGGTATTTGGGTAGTGTAGTGGGTCGTGCTGGGGGTAGTGTTTTAGGATTTAGGTTAGTGCAGTGGTGTTTGGGTAGTGTAGGGGGTCGTGCTGGGGTAGTGTTTTAGGGTTTAAGGTAGTGCAGTGGTGTTTGTGTAGTGTAGTCGGTCGTGCTGGGGGTAGTGTTTTAGGGTTTAGGGTAGTGCAGTGGTGCTTGTGTAGTGTAGGGGGTCATGTTTTAGGGTAGTGCAGTGGTGTTTGGGTAGTGTAGGGGGTTTTGCTGGAGGTGGTGTTTCAGGGTTTAGGGCAGTGCAGTGGTGTTCGTGCAGTGTAGGGGGTGGTGTTTCAGGGTTTAGGGCAGTGGTGTTCAGGCAGTGTAGGGGGTCTTGCTGGGGTTGATGTTTCAGGGTTTAGGGCAGTGCAGTGGTGTTCGGGCAGTGTAGGGGGTCATGCTGGGGCTGGTGTTTCATGGTTTAGGGCAGTGCAGTGGTGTTCGGGCAGTGTAGGGGGTCGTGCTGGGGGTGGTGTTTCAGGGTTTAGGGCAGTGTAGTGGTGTTCGGGCAGTGTAGGGGGTCATGCTGGGGGTGGTGTTTCAGGGTTTAGGGCAGTGCAGTGGTGTACGGGCAGTGTAGGGGGTCTTGCTGGGGGTGGTGTTTCATGGTTTAGGGCAGTGGTGTTCGGGCAGTGTAGGGGGTCTTGCTGGGGGTAGTGTTTCGGGGTTTAGGGCAGTGCAGTGGTGTTCGTGCAGTGTAGGGGGTCGTGCTGGGGGTGGTGTTTCAGGGTTTAGGGCAGTGCAGTAGTGTTTGGGCAGTGTAGGGGATCGTGCAGGGGTGGTGTTTCAGGGTTTAGGGCAGTGCAGTGGTGTTCGGGCAGTGTAGGGGCTCGTGCTGGGGGTGGTGTTTCAGGGTTTAGGGCAGTGCAGTGGTGTTCGGGCAGTGTAGGGGGTCGTGCAGGGGGTGGTGTTTCAGGGTTTAGGGCAGTGCAGTGGTGTTCGGGCAGTGTAGGGGTCGTGCTGGGGCTGGTGTTTCAGGGTTTTGGGTAGTGCAGTGGTGTTCAGGCAGTGTAGGGGGTCTTGCTGGGGTTGGTGTTTCAGGGTTTAGGGCAGTGGTGTTCGGGCAGTGTAGGGGGTCTTGCTGGGGGTGATGTTTCAGGGTTTAGGGCAGTGCAGTGGTGTTCGTGCAGTGTAGGGGGTCGTGCTGGGGATGGTGTTTCAGGGTTTAGGGCAGTGCAGTAGTGTTCGGGCAGTGTAGGGGGTCGTGCAGGGGGTGGTGTTTCAGGGTTTAGGGCAGTGCAGTGGTGTTCGGGCAGTGTAGGGGGTCGTGCTGGGGGTGGTGTTTCAGGGTTTAGGGCAGTGCAGTGGTGTTCGGGCAGTGTAGGGGGTCGTGCTGGGGTTGGTGTTTCAGGGTTTAGGGCAGTGGTGTTCGGGCAGTGTAGGGGGTCTTGCTGGGGGTGATGTTTCAGGGTTTAGGGCAGTGCAGTGGTGTTCGGGCAGTGTAGGAGGTCTTGCTGGGGGTAGTGTTTCAGGGTTTAGGGCAGTGCAGTGGTGTTCGGGCAGTGTAGGGGTCATGCTGGGGGTGGTGTTTCAGGGTTTAGGGCAGTGCAGTGGTGTTCGGGCAGTGTAGGGGGTCGTGAAGGGGGTGGTGTTTCAGGGTTTAGGGCAGTGCAGTGGTGTTCGGGCAGTGTAGGGGGTCGTGCTAGGGTATGTGTTTCAGGGTTTAGGGCAGTGCAGTGGTGTTCGGGCAGTGTATGGGGTCGTGCAGGAGCTGGTGTTTCAGGGTTCAGTGCAGTGGTGTTCGGGCAGTGTAGGGGGTCGTGCTGGGGTAGTGTTTTAGGGTTTAGGGTAGTGCAGTGGTGCTTGTGTAGTGTAGGGGGTCGTGCTGGGGGTAGTGTTTTAGGGTTTAGGGTAGTGCAGTGGTGTTTGTGTAGTGTAGGGGGTCATGTTTTAGGGTAGTGCAGTGGTATTTGGGTAGTGTAGTGGGTCGTGCTGGGGGTAGTGTTTTAGGATTTAGGTTAGTGCAGTGGTGTTTGGGTAGTGTAGGGGTCGTGCTGGGGTAGTGTTTTAGGGTTTAAGGTAGTGCAGTGGTGTTTGTGTAGTGTAGTCGGTCGTGCTGGGGGTAGTGTTTTAGGGTTTAGGGTAGTGCAGTGGTGCTTGTGTAGTGTAGGGGGTCATGTTTTAGGGTAGTGCAGTGGTGTTTGGGTAGTGTAGGGGGTCGTGCTGGGGGTAGTGTTTTAGGGTTTAGGGTAGTGCAGTGGTGTTTGTGTAGTGTAGGGGGTCATGTTTTAGGGTAGTGCAGTGGTGTTTGGGTAGTGTAGGGGGTCGTGCTGGGGGTAGTGTTTTAGGTTAGTGCAGTGGTGTTGGGGTAGTGTTTTAGGGTTTAGGGTAGTGCAGTGGTGTTTGTGTAGTGTAGGGGGTCATGCTGGGGGTAGTGTTTTAGGGTTTAGGATAGTGCAGTGGTGCTTGTGTAGTGTAGGGGGTCGTGCTGGGGTAGTGTTTTAGGGTTTAGGGTAGTGCAGTGGTGTTTTTGTAGTGTAGGGGGTCATGTTTTAAGATGCAATGCTCCAATACCTGACCAGTCTGCACTACATAAAACTGCAAAAAAACTAAAAATAAAAAGTGTTTTGCACACTTTTGTCATTGGGCTATATGTGGGCTACATCTGGGTAATATTTGTGCTACATTTGGGCTCTTTTTTCACTGGTGGCCATCTTGGAACACTTCTTTGTTATTAAGTTTCCTAATTTCCTCATTTACTGCAGTCTCCTCAGTAGGAAATGCTTTCAGTTTTTTACTTTGATTCCATCAAGAAGGCATTCAGATGTGTCACACATTTGCCATAAATTCAGAATGTTATTACTCTAGTTGTTCATTAGATCACTGTAGTAAAGCTACTGCTCACCAAGGAGTTAACTGGAAGTCTACTGCTGGTATTGAAAGTGATTGTTTCGGTCTGCATGTCAGAATTTTCTAATAAAATAGAAGAGGATTTGAGATCTCACTTAAAACATGCACTAAATTTTCTTTTTGCAGCACTAACCATAATTTCTATGGCAAAATGAACCCCTCATTTTGTTCCTTTTAAATTAAATGTTTTAAGTGTTACCAGTTTATTCCAATCAAGATGGCTTCAGGTGTGCCATACTTTTGTCATAAGTAAGACTGTTAGCGCTCTAGTTGTTCTTTAGAACACTCTGGGAAGCTGCAGTAGAACACAAAGGCATCAACTGACAGGCTGCTCCTGTTGAAATATAACAGGAAGATATTTGAGATCACACTTGAAACATGTCCTAATTTTTCTTTCTACAGCACTAACCATAATTTCTATGACAAAATGAACCCCATCATTTTGTTCCTTTTTAAATTAAATGTTTTAAGTGTTACCAGTTTATTCCAATCAAGATGGCTTCAGGTGTGCCATACTTTTGTCATAAGTAAGACTGTTAGCGCTCTAGTTGTTCTTTAGAACACTCTGGGAAGCTGCAGTAGAACACAAAGGCATCAACTGACAGGCTGCTCCTGTTGAAATATAACAGGAAGATATTTGAGATCACACTTGAAACATGTCCTAATTTTTCTTTCCGGAGCACTAACCATAATTTCTATGACAAGATGAACCCCATCATTTTGTTCCTTTTTAAATTAAATGTTTTAAGTGTTACCAGTTTATTCCAATCAAGATGGCTTCAGGTGTGCCATACTTTTGTCATAAGTAAGGCTGTTAGCACTCTAGTTGTTCTTTAGAACACTCTGGGAAGCTGCAGTAGAACACAAAGGAATCAACTGACAGTCTCTGCCCTTGTTGGATGTACATGTTTTACTGAGAATGTCAGACTTCATTCTCACATGACTGAGAAAGATAATGTGAATTTACAGAAAATATGCTCTCATTTTAGCTTCTGGAGCACCTTCCAAAACTGTATGGGACAAGCATGTGAAAATAGTTTTCTCTCAAACATGATTCATGATATCCCAGCAGAAGGTTTTTCACAGGGTAAAATCACCTTAGAACACACCACAATTCCTGAAATTAGTATGGTACCATCAACAAATGAATTCTAATGTAACTAAAGACTGTTATCACCCTTTATAGTTCTCCTTTTGGTAACCCTCAAAATCTTCGATTCACTACAATGCATTTATATTGGTCCCAAGATGGCTGCCAGCAATTCCAGGATGAAGTGCTGACAACCAATCAGATCTCACGATGACATGTGTGGTTAGGCTCCGCCCAGATATATATGTGTTTTTACTTTTGATTTTCTCAGCAACTACTGAACGGATTTACACCATTTAACAAAAAGGGTTCTTTTTGAACCAAGAACTACCTCTTTGCCAAATTTGGTGTAATTCCGTTCAGCAGTTCGGGCTGTAGCCTTGCATAAAGTTTCCTATGGGAAATTGATTTTTTGACTCTTATTTTTTAATTTCTCCGCAACTACTGAACGGATTTACACCATTTAACAAAAAGGGTTCTTTCTGAACCAAGAACTACCTCTTTGCCAAATTTGGTGTAATTCCGTTCAGCAGTTCGGGCTGTAGCCGTGTCTAAAGTTTCCTATGGGAAAATGAATGGGGAAAACATGTTTTGGGACCCCCTTT
Organism: Calotriton arnoldi; assembly: GCA_963921515.1. Classification (NCBI taxonomy): domain Eukaryota; kingdom Metazoa; phylum Chordata; class Amphibia; order Caudata; family Salamandridae; genus Calotriton; species Calotriton arnoldi. Next base: position 49,195 of record CAWUFW010020661.1, on the reverse strand, counting down.
TTCTCGGCCCCCGCTTGACGAATCACCCTGAGACTTTCAGGGTAGGAGCGGACCGGAGCGGGCCATAAAGTTTGAAAATTTCGCGAAGATTCGTCAACCGACGCAAGAGTTATTTCAAATAGAATGTCGCAGATTTCCTATGGAAAATAGGTCCTAACTATAACTATCTACTGGCGACCGCCAGTAGATAATATATATATATATATATGTGACAATGTTGCGATACAGGGCTCAAGGTTTCTAGATATTAAAACACTGTATCACTCGAGAGGCTCAATGGACATCTCAGTTTGCTATTAATTCAAATATAAACACGTAAAATGTTCCGCATAGTGCTAATGAGCTGAACCATCTATGAAAAGTAAACTGATCTTAGTTTACTTTGTGGTTAACATTAAACAAGTTACTTACCTTTGGTAATGTATTATCTGGTAGAGACAATATCTAGCTGCAGATTCCTTAACTTTGAATTCCCCAGACTGGATCCGGACACTTTTGCGTGAACAGTACCCCTGTGCGCCATCGGGTGGCTCTGTTTGCCTCCGCATGGCGTCATCAGTGTCGTTGGTGCCGGATGTGAAGTCGTGGTCACCTATACAGGTGCCACCCATGCGCGTGGACTTCAGTTACTTTTCACTTTTTCCATGCCAGAAGCGCAGAGTCATAAAGTTAACTGACTTGTGTGTGTCAAAAACTAGGACCCTGTAAAGGGAGCAATCTTGGCCCTATAAATGAGTCCGCAGAGTGGGGAGGCATGGGTGGGTCTGTAAGGAATCTGCAGCTAGATATTGTCTCTACCAGAAAATGCATTATCGAAGGTAAGTAACTTGTTCATCTGATAGAGACTTCTAGCTGCATATTCCTTACCTTTGAATATATACCCAAGTCATACTTCCTGGCGGTGGGCTGCTGACAAATTACTAGACAAGAAAGTTCTGAAGTACCGAACGGGCAAAATGCCTGTCCCTGCAGACCTGACTGTCCAGGCAGTAGTGCGTGGCAAAAGTGTGCAGGGACACCCACGTTGCTGCCTGGAAGATATCCAGGACCAGAACACAACAAGCTAATGCTGTGGTCTCAGCCTCTCCTCTGGTGGAATGGGCTGGCAAGCTAACAGGAGGCTGCTTCCTAGCCAGGGCATAGCAGATCTTGATACAGCTAACGACTAAGCATGAAATGGTTCGTTTAGGAACTGCCCGACTTTTTTCAGCTCCCAAGTAACCCACAGAGCGTTGGTCGTCCGCCCGGAAGTCTTTTGTGTGGTCAAGGTAGAACGACAATGCTCTTTTTGGGTCCAGCTGATGAAGACACTCCTCTTCCTTAGAGGGATGTGGGGAGCGAAAAAGTGGGCAGTGTGACCAACTGACCCAGATGGAATGGGGTCACCACTTTAGGAAGGAAAGAGGCTTGAATGCAAAGCACCACCTTATCCAGAAATGCCATGAGATCGGCAGGCTTGGAAGATAAAGCCTGCAGCTCACTCACCCTTCGGGCAGATGTTATTGCTACTAGAAAGGCTGTCTTGATGGTAAGCAGATGGAGGGAAAAACTGTGCAATGGCTCAAAGGGAGAACACATGAGATACGTGAGAACTAGATTGAGATCTCACTGCGGCATAATAAAGAGCGTAGGGGGAAACACATGTACAAGACCTTTGAAGAACCTAGTTACAATAGGGAATTTGAATAGAGAGGGTTGGTCAGGCAGCCGCAAGAAAGCGGACAGAGCAGAAAGATAACCCTTGAGAGTGACCAGACCAGAACCCTGCTGGGAAAGGGTTAGAATAAAGAGTAGAATATTAGAAAGAGAGGCAGAAAGAGGATCAAGTCTGTACAATATTTTACAAATCTTTTCGCACTGCAGGCATATACTGTTTTGGTGGAGGGCCGCCTGGCTGCCAAAATAACTTTACAGACTTCGGGAGGAAGGTCGAAAGCTATCAACAGCCGCCGCTCAATCTCCACGCAAGTAGGCGGAGAGTTGACAGCTTTGGATGGAGCAAACTCCCCTGCTGCTGCGACAGAAGATCCTCCCAAAAGGGTAGCCTGATCGGAGGATCAATGTTCATTTGAAGAAGCTCTGGATACCAGACTCTCCATGCCCAGTCCGGAGCCACAAGAATGACTTGGGCCCGGTCATTCTTGATCTTCTTGAGAACTCTGGGCAGAAGTGGTATAGACGGAAAGGCGTACAGGAGGCCTGAGCTCCACTTGCGACGAAAAGCATTGCTGAGCGATAGCCACCTTGGAAAGTCCAATGCGCAAATAAATTCTATATTTAAGTTGTGCTCTAGTACACTGGAGAAATTGACCCATTTAGAGGAGAAAATTGAAAAATTATTCACTGCACAAGACACCCTTACAAGAAGAGTAAGTGTCCTGGAAGAGCAAGGAACATCTAAGGGGGCTCGACGGGAAAACTCAAGTAATGAAGGCATAGTTTATGCCAATTTACAGAGTCAAAAATTAAAATCCAACTTAACAGTAAGGCCCAATGATGCACCACTCTCGGGGACACCACATAATAATCAATCGGCATGTGATCTACGAAATACAAATCACGTGAGGCCAAAAGAGATTAGTGGTGCTAACCAAATGAAGCCAAACAACATACGCCCTAATATTCCACCAGAATGTACCCCATATATAATAGTCTTGGAAAACGTTCCTCCGCTCCAACAAGGTCAATCTGAATCTTATGAATCGTTGGCAAATAAGGTTTCTTTTTGGCTGAAAAAACTCTCAAATTGGCCTTATGATCTATCCAGGGAAATAATCTCTACACGAAGAGTCAACTGGGTGGGACTAGCATCAAAATCATCATCAGGGGACTGTATAATTGTGAATTTTAGGAACCCAAATTTGGTTGAAAACCTCTTTAGAAATCTTACAAATTCCCTGGTCCATGGTGAAGGTATTCGAGCACAGCCCCTAGGCTTCTTCTATCAACCAAAAGCCTACACACTGAAAGCTCAGGCAAATACCTTACGTCACCTGAATGCAAAGAGATATAAGACTGCCACCTTAGGGTCTGCAAATTGCCTTCCACTCTCGAATAGATTTGAAGCCCTGTCAGAACTGGATACATAAGACTGACAGTTATTGGAATCAGATGGCAAAGAAATCACACAAGAGGACTCTATGACCCCAACGGTGTTATCCCATCCCTTAATTGAAACACAAGAGACTCTCAGTATTGTGTCTTGGAACATTGCGGGCCTCCGGTCGAAGATTAATAACCCGGAATGGAAAACTTTCCTTGACCAACACCATATTATCTGTTGCCAAGAGACTTGGGCAGTGGACCCTATGTTTACTGATGGCTATACCTCTCATCATATTCCAGCCGTCCCTTCTAGGTCTGGCAGAGCAAAGGGGGGGATTAGTCATCTTTATTTCAGTGGGATTAACATATACTGTAATAAGAGAACTGCGTAAATCTCAATATTACCAGCTGCTTTTAATTACCACACCAAAGCTATTTGATTTGCTTTTGATTAATTACTATTACAATATCTTTGATCAAACTGTGACAAGTATTGTGGATGAGTTAGATGATGCTATAACTGATGCCCAGAAAAAGCACAGGAAGGATCTGCAAATATTCTGGGTGGGGGATTTTAATTTAAGAACATGTGACCCTCGGGTCCAGGAATCATGTGGTATTTGTGATGAGAGAGAGCAGTCCGTGAACCATTTTAAACACACGCCGTATGGGGATTCACTGAATAGAGTCATTATAGCTAAAGATATGAAATTTGCCCAAGACGTGAATGCTGTTACTTTTTCCCAGATTCCAACATATGTGGGTCCCCTTGCATCCTCAATTATAGATCATATTTTAATTAGTAAAGATCTAGAGCAATTCTTTAAGAGCTATGTAGTGAGGGCAAGTTGCATGAGTGACCACAATCCTATTGTCATAACTCTAAATTTACCTTTGGCAAAAATACGGGATAAAAAAACTAAGTGTGAGGTTGTATATAATAGGAACAACGGTATTAATATCAAATGGGAAAAGATCGATAAGTCTGCGTTCCTGAAAGATCTTATGACAAATAATAAGCTGGAGATAGTCACAGTTCTCTCAGATACGGCCCCCCAGAGGACATTATATCTGCCTTCTCAAATATAAATGGCCTTATGGCAGACAAATTAACGAAATGCCGTAGGGAATGTCCCGTAAACCCAAGGTGGTTCAATAAGAGTTGTTCTGAAGCCCATAAGGCGCTATGGGTGGCACTTAAAAGGAACCCAAGGAACAAGGATGAAATAACTAGAGTAAGGAAAGACTATAAGAAGGTAATCGAGGATAGGAAACGGTCCCTGAAGGAAAAGGCCTGGGAAGATTTAAAAGCTGCGTCAGCTCAGAAAGACTCTCGTGCTTTATGTGAGGTGGTTAACTCAGTTTCTACTTCCGGCGCCGAGGCGCCCAAATGGATACTATAGTTCCAGCTGAAGCGTGGGTTACCCATTTCTCAAAAAATTTCTCCCCGCAGCCTAGGACAGTAAATTTACCCTTCGTAATGGAAACTCCTTTTGATATGGGTTTAGCCCAGGGCTTAAGTAACTCCATAGAGGTGAGTGAGGTACTTTTAGCCATAGAACAAAGCCGCCCAGAGAAAGCTCCTGGCCTGGACAGAATCCCTGTGGATCTATATAAGCACCTACCAGATTTCTGGGCACCCCTGATTACAAATGTCTTAAAAGCTGCAATAGTAGGCCCATTAGTCAAGACCTGGCAGGAGGGAATTATATTGCCGATTTTCAAAAAAGGGGATAAAACGCAACCCTGCTGCTATCGCCCAATCTCCCTGCTTGATAGCTCAGTTAAAATACTGGCGTAATTCTGGCGAAACTGGAACTCTGGGCATTGGAACGTCAGGCACTCTCAATTTACCAGTTTGGATTCCGACCTGGGCTTGGAACGGTGGAACAATCTCTTAACTTATCACTAATTGTTCAAAAGTATACTAAGGCACAGAAGGGCTGCGTTCACCTAGCTTTTATGGACCTAACCTGTGCTTTCGACACAGTGAATCGTAGTCAATTGTGGTCCATAATGTCAGAAATGGGGATTGACAAAGCAATTATTATCTTGCTTAGTAGACTTCATGAACACACCACAGCCACAGTCCGTTACAGCTGTGAGGGAGATTTGACGGAAGGCTTTCCCTCTGAAATGGGTGTAAGGCAGGGGTGTGTCTTGGCCCCATTTCTCTTTTTATTATATATTAACGGGCTGGGAGATCACCTGTTTAAGGTGGGAAAGGATATCCCAAGATGTAATAAGTGTCCAATTCCCATTCTCTTATACGCTGACGATGCTGTCCTGATAGCCAGGACAGCAAATGCACTACAAATACTGCTAGATTCCTTTAATGTTTTTATGAACAACCTGGGGTTAAAAGTGAATCGTACTAAATCATTTGTCATGAAATGTGCACCTAAAAAGGCTAAAACCAGAACCTTTTTATTGGGGGGAGAAGAAATTGAGAAAGTTCCTTTCTTTACCTACTTCGGGATACCGTTCGATGTTAATTTTAATTGGAAACATACCTTAGATATTAGGATTATGCAATTTCAAAAGTCGATTGATGCAATCTTTAGATTTGCTAAAAGGCTAGGAGGCAAACCAACTAAGGAGATCTTATGTATCTATAAGAGCAAAAGCCTTTCTGTGGCAACTTTTGGGGCTGGGGTCTGGGGATATGTAAATTGTAAATCATTGCAAATAGTAGAGAATAAGTTTCTGAGAAGACTTCTCTCAGTACCCCAGAGCTCCTCTGTTTTATTCTGTCACGAGGAAGCTGGTCTGAATTATTTGAAAGACTGTATTGCAATTCAACCGCTGTTGCTCTGGCAAAAAATCTGGAAAAACCCTGAGGCTGCCCTTTGTAGAACAATATTGACAGACTGCATGAAGTTGGACAATAGTTTAGACATACCTTGGCTTAAATATGTCAAAATGTGTTTTTCCAAAATGGGTGTTTCAGAACATTATACAAACCCCGACACATTACAAAATGTATCGTCTGCTACTATAAAGTCACTCTTTCTCCAAAGTTATACCCAGGCTGGCTTCACAAGTAGAGAGACCAATCAGTTAGAGTGTCATTCGCAACCACGAAGAGAACCTGCCTTGTACCTTCGAATTGATCTAAATGAAAGAAGGAAATTTTTGTTGACAAGGCTGCGGCTAAAAATAATACACTTCTTAGTTGCCTTCCCTATTCAAGGCTCGTGGTTTCCCTCACTCCCAGTTTGCCCGTGTGATAACTTCTCATTGCAAAGCACTATGCACTTTATTCTTTTTTGTAGATTTTATTTCCCTCAGAGGAAGCGGTTTATTTGTCCATTATTATTTGCTGCAGGGATTGCGAATCATAATATGGCAATGGAGTTTTTACTTTCCCTAGGTACAGCTGAGATAATACACTGTATTTTAAATTATCTCTTTACTGCTTTAAAAATCCGAAGCAAATACTAATTGTTTCTAAAACTGTAATTATTGATCGTGTTGAAATATTGTTTTATTATAAAATGAAATTATGTGTGTACAAACTTTTATGGCTCTTTTAGAGTCGAAATAAAGTATTTCTGACTGACTGAACTGTGCAACAGCTCAAAGGGAGAACACATGAGATACATGAGAACTAGATTGAGATCCCACTGCGGTATAATAAAGAGCGTAGGGGGAAACATATGTACAAGACCTTTGAAGAACCTAGTTACAATAGGGAATTTGAATAGAGAGGGTTGGTCAGGCAGCCGCAAGAAAGCAGACAGAGCAGAAAGATAACCCTTGAGAGTGACCAGAACAGAACCCTGCTGGGAAAGGGTTAGAATAAAGAGAAGAATATTAGAAAGAGAGGCAGAAAGAGGATCAAGTCTGTGCAATATTTTACAAATCTTTTCGCACTGCAGGCATATACCGTTTTGGTGGAGGGCCGCCTGGCTGCCAAAATAACTTTACAGACTTCGGGAGGAAGGTCGAAAGCTATCAACAGCCGCCGCTCAATCTCCACGCAAGTGTGCGGAGAGTTGACAGCTTTGGATGGAGGAAACTCCCCTGCTGCTGCGACAGAAGATCCTCCCAAAAGGGTAGCCTGATCGGAGGATCAATGTTCATTTGAAGAAGCTCGGGATACCAGACTCTCCGTGCCCAGTCCGGAGCCACAAGAATGACTTGGGCCCGGTCATTCTTGATCTTTTTGAGAACTCTGGGCAGAAGTGGTATAGGCGGAAAGGCGTACAGGAGGCCTGAGCTCCACTCGTGACGAAAAGCATTGCTGAGCGATAGCCACCTTGGAAAATCCAATGCGCCTTCTCTTCAGAGGCAAACAGATCAAACCAAGGCTGTCCCTACAGTTGAAAGAGACCGTGTGCCACCTCCGACTGGAAACACCATTCATGGGTGCTAGGCATCGACGGCTGAGTTCGTCTACCCTGGCGTTTAGAGAACATGCCAGGTGTTGAACCACCAGTGTCATGCTCTGCTGTTCCAGCCATGTCCAGAGCTGCAGGCCTTTTGATAAAGGGTCCACGACCCCACACCACCTGCTTGTTGCAGAACCACACTGCGGTCATGTTGTTTGTGAACACTTGCACCAACTTCCCCTTGGCAGAGGGAAGATTGCTTGCAATGCCAGCCGGATCGCCTGAAGCTCCAACAAGCTGATGTGGAGCCCCGACTCCACCGGAGACCAGAGTCCTCTGATCTTCACCTTTCCCAGATGGCCGCCCCATCCCAGGAGTGACGCATCTGTCACTACTGTGAGATCTGGTTAGGAAAGGGAGAGGGGTCTGCCTCTGACCCAATTGCAGTTCATTAGCCACCATTGCCGGTCTCTTGCAGTTCCCTCCAAGATCTGAACCATGTCGGAGAGATTCCACTGCAGAGCCCGGATACGCCATCCACTATGATTTACCAACAGGATGCAGGAGGCCATGAGCCCCAGCAGCCTCAGAGTCATTCTCACCGAAATCCAGGTTTGAGGCTGAAACATCGATATCATAACCTGAATATCATAGGCTCGCTGCTCGGGAGAATAAGCCCGAAACTGCACTGTGTCCTGAACAGCTCCGATGAAAGGGAGCATCTGAGAAGGCGTCAGATGTGACTTTGGCATGTTTATAGTGAACACCAGCAAATGCAGGAGGTCTGCCATAGTCTGGAGGTGGGAGACAACAGTCTGGGGCGAGGACGCCTTCAACAGCCAGTCGTCGAAGTAGGGGAAGACTTAAACCACCAACCTGCGCAGATGAGCTGCAACAACCGCCATCACCTTGGTGAACACCCAAGGGGCGCTGGTATGGCCAAAGGGTAGCACAGTGAACGGAAAGTGTTTGTGGCCTACCTCGAACCTTGAACCGCAGGTAACGTCTGTGGGCTGGCAGAATGGGGATGTGAAAATACGCATCCCACAAGGCCAACGCTACCCGCCAGTCTCCTTGGTCTAGGGCAGACAAGACCTGAGCCAACGTGAGCACCTTTTATTTCTGTTTTTTGAGGAAGAGGTCCGGAGTTCCAGAATAGGACAGAGACCTTTGTTCTTTTTTGGTATCAGAAAGTAGCGGGAAAAACAACCACTGCCTATTTATGAAATCAGAATCTTCTCTATAGCCCCCTTGGCCAGGAGAGATGTAACTTCCTCTCAGAGCAATAACAGATGATTCTCTGCCAGCTGTTCTTGAGTTAGCGGTAAAGGAAGAGGAAAAGACAGAAAAGGAAGAGAGTACCCATCCCGAATGATCTGCAAGACCCATTTGTCCGATGTTATGGACTGCCAGCGGAGGAGATGATGTTGAATTCTCCCTCCAACTGGACTGCCATGGTCTTGCAGAACCAAACTAAGAAGGCTTGGAGGCTACAGCTGCCAAAGAGTGGGTGGCGGACGACTTCTGACTACCATTCCCACGAGGTCGGAATGTATCGCGTCTATGTCCTCGCACAACTTGGGGAGTCTGTGCAGGACAGTGGCTGGGGTATGGCTGACAAGGTTGCAAACTGCTTCCATTGCCACGAAAGGGCCGAAAAGCAGACTGGGAGTGAGATGTTACCGAGAGGCCCAAGGACCTGGCAATAGCCAGTGAGTCCTTGAAGCACTCCAGTGCCGAGTCTGCCTTCTTTCCCAAGAGACGAGTCCCATCGAAGGGCATGTCCATAAGGTTGGCCTGGACATCCCCTGAAAAGGCAGATGTTCTCAGCCAGGCATGGCACAGTAAGGCCACTTTTGACAAAACCGCTATGTCCAGCGAGTCAGTCGTATGCAGACCACACCTCATGGCGAACTTTGCCACATCTCTCCCATCTTTCACTGCTTGGGAGAGCACGGTCGGGCCTCCTCCAGAACCTGTGAGAGCACTTGAGCAACCATTACCCATAAGGTGTGTGAAAAATGGCCCAAAAGGCGCGCGGTGTTCACCGACCGCAAGGCTGGTGGAAGAAAACATATTTTCCGGAGTGCATCCAGCCTCTTGGATTCCCTGTCTGGGGGAGCGGAAGGGAAAGCGCCATGGAATGTTGAGGCTTGAACTACCAAGCTCTCAGTGGTGGGGTGTTGGCTGAGGAAACTTTGATCGCCCGGTGCAGGGCAGTGGAGGTGTGCTATTGTCCTGTTCACACGAGCTCCTGCGCTAGGCTTTGACCAAGTGCCTAGAAGGACATCCGTAAGTGCCTCATTGAAGGGCAAAAGGGGTTTGGATGAGGAAGCCCCAGATTAAAGCACTTCGGTAAAGAGGTTAGCCTTGACCTGCACCGAGGGCAGTTCCAGGCCAAGGACCTCTGCTGCCCTCTTCACCACCATAGCATAAGATGCCCCCTCCTCCATAGCCACAGTAGGCGGAGAGAGCATACCAGCATCTGGAGAGGTGCCCAGTCCACTGGCCTCAGCAAACTCCTCATACTAGTCCAAATCCTAACAAGGAGCGTCCAACTGGTGTTCTAAAGGGTCCATAGACCCCTCCCATTCTTCTCCCATGCCTGAAACTTCTTCAAAATGAACAGACAACAATGCAGAACCTCAGGGCTATGTGGGCGCCGGAGTCGACGTCGACCCGACTCCGAATCGTCGGGTATCAGAATTGGCTGGCGCAAGCGTTGCCGGGAGCATCAACTTCGGGACCGGCACAGGGGTCGTGCTGGGATGACCGTCACTGATCCGAATCTGGAATCGGATCCATGAAACCCTAGCAGTGCCGAGGCTGGAACCGTCGGTGTGAAACGTGATGGGGCCTCCTCCGACCCCACAGAGCCCGAAGGCGCACCGGAGGAGTCGGTCCGCTCAAATACTCTGCGCATGGCCTCGTAAAATTCTTTAACCTGAGTGGGGGTCGATGGCTTTCGGTAATGGGGGGAGGCGCGGAGTCAGATCCGGCAACGATTCCACTGATCCATGCATAGAGTGTCGATGCTCCCCACCCGTCTCGTCGATGGACGACAGATGAGGCGAAGTTGAAGTCCGTTTAGACTTCTTCTTCTTTTTATGCCTCTACCCCGAGTGTCCTGAAGACCTTGAGTGTGACAAAGAGGACTTGGGGCTTCTGGAGCGATCCCGTGAGCCCGGTCAGTGCTGCTGTTTTAGCATTTACACATACTTCAGTTTTTTCAGAACAATTACATTTTATTATATGCTTCTATTCCTGATTCATTCCTGATTCATTCCGGTCTTCTCTTTTTCTGTTCATTTAAGTCAGTGGGTTTTCACCGGATTTCTCCTAATTTGTCCAATTATGTTCTCCATGCTGCATTTCATTCACCTTCTTCTTTATCAAGGCCTGCCTCTCAGTCTTTGCATCATGTCTCTTTTCTCTTTCTACATCCATCTCTTATTTATCAGTTTTCTTCGATTCATGTATCTCTCCACCCTCCGTCTATTTTCTCTTCCATAAGTACTATGCCCTCTTTGCTATCTCTTATTGTTTTGAGCACTTTGCTGTATTCCTATTTTCCTTCTAACATTCACTTGTGCTTTTTTCCTCTAAGTTCCATGTTCTTTAAATCTCAAATTTCTCTTGTTTCAGAGTTAGGTTTTAATTTATCTAGCTCACAATCCTGGTGCTTCTCAGATACTCTTAACTATCTTTTGCTTTGTTACACTTGTTCAGCTGACAGTTTTTACACTGTTTTCTGCCAATCTTGCATTATATTTATAGAATAAGTTGAAAGACAGTGTATGGATTAACGCATGAGTATACCAAAGTACTTGTGAACTTTAAATCCTCTGCAATGAAAGTTAATAATTGATCCCTTCGTTGGGGTGTCCTACCTAGTTCTTAACTTGAATTAATATTTTTCTAGTTTTAACTGCTTATCACTTGTCTCTTGTATTAAAGTTTATATTTGTTGTTTACTTTTTGCCGTGGAGCCCCTATAAAAAAAAACAATATAGAGCTACTGCCTTATCACTTAGCTTTACATGGCATGGCATAAACATTTTATGCCATGCATTAAACACATGACGCCACAACTTTAATAGATTTGTTCTACCTTTCAGACGTCCCTTGCATATCCCTTTATTTTTTGTTTGTAGTAACCAGAACAGAACAAAGCTTTCATATTATCGTGAATACAAATATCGAAGTAGTTACTGCCCTCCCTCAACTCGCTATACCAGGCTGGTTAAATTAAGTCAGCGCGAACTGCAGTTCTTATATTCAAATAAAGCTATATTGACTCTGGTTTTTATGCTTCTGATGTAACTACAGGTACAACAGTTGAGCTGGGAAATACTGAGAACTGTTATTTCTCACCCTAAAAAGTTACAGGCATTTTGTGGCGGCTTGGTTTCGCAAAGTTTGAAGCCTGCCAAATATTTTTGTTTCTGAGCTCTGAGTATATAATGTTGAAGTAGCAATTGAAAGTCATAACCAACATTCTCCTTAGCTGCACAGGCGGATTTATTCAGAAAGGAGAAGGAATGTTTTGAAGGCAGGAGAACTGTACATTATCCCCTTTAACCAGGAGGTTGACTGTGACTTGGGATGCTAAAGGGAATTCTGCTTGAAAGAAGATTTCTATGTGCTTCACTTCTTTACCAGAGGCCGTGAGAAAATGGTGACTCCGTTCAGAAGCAACACTGCTCATAGAGAGGATGCCCTCTGGAAAGTAGCACATGATAGCACCAGAACTAAAAAGCCCAATGTCACAACAAACCTCCAGGGTCCCAACTGCATGTCAATTCTTGCAAAGCTAGGATGGGAGCACAACCTGAGCTGACAACACTGCAACAGAGCTGATGCTGGCAGGACATGAACAGAGCTAGAGCCAGAGTTGCCAATATTGGAGCAGAGTTGGAGTAGGCAGAACTGCAGAACTGCAGAAAGCTAGAGTTGGCAGGACTGGAGCAGGAATGAAGAATTTAACACTAGGAGGAAGCTAGTTATGAGTCATTTCTACACTGTTCTAACGAAAGGTGTATACTGGCCGAACAGAAACCACCAGACAGGAAGGGACTGCCCAAAACAGGTATCACCTGGAAGAAACAGGCTGGTCATACTGAAATGGTACTTATGTTTGGAGGCCATCTTGGAATAGAGTTTATATATGGTGGACATCTTAAAATTGAGCTTGTTTGGTGGCAATTTTAGAATGAAGTTCACGAAAGGTGGTTGAAATGAAGCTTCCTGCTTACATTTGTGCCTGTTCCCTGCTGAGATCCATAACACCCTGACTGATCTGAATCCTAACTGGTGATCATGGGAAAGATGGTATTGTTGAAGTTGTCTTGTAACTTCCCATTCTATGATCTTGCTGGGATAAGGTAAGTGAGAAATATGTCAATAATCTGCCCAGATTTTGAAGCGTGATTATGGACTTTTGAAAAGAGGGCTAATAATAACTCTCTTAGAATGCATGATTTTTATCACCTTTGTGATATCTCTAATAAATAACAGGATGAATTGTTTATGCAGGGGGCTGGGAATGGTCTCAAAATACCAGTCTCAGACTATAGCTCACTGAAAGTTGTCAAAGTGGACTGAGACAGAGGTGGGCAATTGAGCAGTTTGTGAGACAGTGAAGGTTTGTTAGCGAGAGAGTCCAAGATATTGCTGATCATGGAGTGAAAGGAATCCAGCTGGCCATCACAATGTGGTTGTGAAGCACATGAGGTGTACTTCGCATTGTCTAGGGTTAGTTTTTGGTAAATACTAAGTCTCCTTTGTGTCAAAAGCTTCATGGATACATTTTGCATATGTAGGCGTTGACTGCTCTGTTAAGACCATTGTGTCAGCCTTTCTAGTTTCTTTTACATATTTTACAATGCACTTATCTTTACATGATGGCGACTTGCGCCTTTTAGATTATAGATTGCTAGAGAACGGGTTTGATTCATCTTCCCAAGTTCCTTGTGGGACCAGTTGTTAATAGATTTATTCCCCTGTTTTAGTTTTTAAGTTTTGCTGAAGCCTGCCTGTCAAGAGCAGTAGATGTGTTGCAATAAAAGTTAAGTAGCAATCTGCAAGATCTTCTGGGTCAGAGGGTTTGTTCTGGGCAAACTGTAAGCCTCTTACAATGAAGGCACATAAGCAAGCCAAGCACGCCATGCACTAGGAAGCAATATTACATGCAGCAACACATCATTTCATATTACTCAAATTGGACTCAGCATGAAGGAGGATGTTTAGGGCCTTATTTAGAGTGTGGTGAATGGGATATCAGTCAAAACGTGCCGAACACCCCATCCGCCATACTACAAGTGCCATAGGCTATAATATACTTGTAATTCGCCCGACGGAGCATCTGTAACATCTGTAATGGAGTATTTTGTCCTCCAAGTAATAAAAAAGGCCCTTAATCTTAATGTACAGTGTAGAACCATGGGATCCCAAGGTCTAGTCCTGGGTACCTCTTTTCAACCCAAAATTACAGATTCCATGTAAATTAATTTAGTTTCCTATGCCTCAATTCCACCCTTAATTACTTTACCTTCCAACACTGTGTTTCTTAGAAAAAGGTAATCACAGCATGAATCCATTTACATAAGAAAGTGGACAATTAATATAAATTCTGTGAAGCTATATTGTAAACTTTCCACTTTTAGTTGCACGTCCATATTAAGGAAATGTATTTGGATAGGAAGTTCAGGTTATCAGCAACATTTATAACACTACGCAATACTTGACCATACAAAATAAATATTTAATAACTTGTTTCTTACCTCTATTAAAGTACTTTGGCCAGGATATAACTGAAACACAGAAGGTCGGATTCCAAAGGGACTCTGCTCCACAAAACCAGCAGTAGCAATACTCTTAAAGGCAAAGACAAGACCGGTTTTAAGCAACTAGGACCTTGTTAAGAGTCTACAGTATGTGTCATTGGTGGTTTTAACACTGCCTCCACATTAACAAAGCCTGAACATCAAAAGCAGGTTATTTCAGAAGTCGTCACCACTCTCCAAATCAACTGTGCAGCTGGCCAATCTCGTGTCACCACTGAATACAAAAAATGATAAAACAGTTGAAAAGGGTTTTGCTTTGCTTTACAAACTACAGGAGTCCACCACTCAGCTCCACAGCTTCTTTAACAGTTCAAGCAGGTATCCTAAAATATATAGAATTATAAATGGGCAACAGTGGATTATGGGGATGTTTTTCCCCAAGGTGTTTCTGAGTGACATCAAATCCACAACAAGAGTGAAGGTTAAGTTGTCTATAATGTCATCCAGAACCCCGATGTGAAAAGCATCCCTGTAATACACTTTTTAACCATCTACAATGTTATGTTATGTATGCCCATCAAACTCATCCGCCCCTGCTTTCAACTGCTATGAAGTGGAAGAGGAGCAATGGGGGAGCCAGACATAACATTGTCTCTGCTATATATCCCTGTCCCAAAGGTCAAATAGAAACCTCACCTGTCATCCCTGACCAACCCCCACCATCTTCCCTACATTCACTACCCTCCTGCAACTGTGCTTTCTGCTTTCAGTCTAAGCAGACAAGCAGAGCTGTGCTGACTGGCTTTCAGGGACCCTAGCAACCTGGCCTGGAAGGCCTTTATGACATCACAACAGTGGGAACCAGTTTTGTTATCTGCTGTTGAGATGTTATAGCAGTGGGTTATGATATCCAGAAACTGAAATAAACTATAGAGGCTCTCTATGAGAGCCATGCACAACAAGGATGCTACATCTTATAAACTGTAGTCGTACAATCATTCATAAAATATTCTAAAATACATCCAACCATATATTATATAGTCTCAGTAAAAGGGTCAGAAGTTACCAATAATAGTTTAAAACAATGTAAAGCAATGTAAACTGATCACCGCAAGGTTCCATTATTACCACCCCAGTGAGTTCTCTTTTTTTTAAATTCATTAAACTTCTTATAATACAATAAAAGGAAAGTATCTGGTTGTTTATACAATTCAAGGAATATTTGGCAGTCATTAGTATATTGATCTTTAACACGTCACAGCTTTAACCCAGCTTTTTCCTTATTAGGCCCACTATAAACAGATATCTAGATAGGGCAAATATAACATGTGGTAAGGTGCTGGAAGTCAGTACCCTAAGTGCCTCTTGGTGCTTTCTGAATCCCAATGAATTACATAATGGTCGGATCCATTTCCTCCTAGCCCTATCATATGCCGGGCAGAAAAACAGAATGCGTGCTGTATTTTCTATGTTTTCTATAGACCCTAAAGTGCGTATAGTGCATAAAGTACAAGAGCGGTCTTCCTTAACCTCCCAGTTTGCAGTATGGCTCCTGAACTGTAATATGTTGTACCTTAGCTTTAGGTATAAGGCTCTTGCTAGGTACGGCTGTACATTGTCAAGAAACTCCTCGCGACTCGGATTTGGCTTGATAATGAGAAATTGAGATGTTAACCTTCCTAATCTCGGGTCGCAGTAAAGTTCATTCAATATATATTGCCAGTAGGTTCCCTTCAGTGTGTCTTTACAGCTTGATGTTAAACTGTGCGGGTTGGTCCAATATGATTCAAGACCTAACTGTATGAGCCATTTCCGTACAAATCTTAGCCGTGGGAAGGTAAGGCATGTGTCAATACCAGTAATTCACGTACACCTTCTCTGTATATTAGTAGTTCTGGCATTATCCACAAACGTATCCAGTAGAGGAGTGGTCGCAAGGTTGCGAGGTGCCCTATACGCTTCATGTCTAAATCATGAAACATTGGGACAAGTGGTGTTGGTAGTGGTAGCCCCAATAGTTTCCTCGCAAATTTATTCTCCCCAATTATCAGTTGTTTGGTGTCACTGGTACCCCATAGCTCTGATCCATACAATGATGCTGCTTGGACCTTACATTTGTATAGCTCGAGCGCTGGTGTCACAGATTTGCTTGAGGACAAGCTATACTTCTTAAGAATTGCCCCTGTCCCTTGGGCTAACCATAGTACTGAGTGGTTGACTTGGTGTTTCCAAGTTAGTTTGGAGTCTAATAATATGCCCAAGTAGGTAAAATTAGTGGCATGTTCTATTCTCTGGTTACTCAGCACAAGGTTATTTTTAAAGCCCTTATGAGGGTTTATGGCCATGTACCTGATTTTTCTGGCATTTATTTCTAAACCTTTTTCGGCACAATATCCGTTAAAACCATTCATCATATTTTGTAGTCCCTTTAGAGTCTGTGAGATCAAGATGGTATCGTCTGCAAAGAGCAGCGCCGGTACCAAGTTCCCATTCAGTTTAGGGGGGTCATTTACTTGATCTTGTAGGTGGTTTACCACCTCGTTGATATAGAGTGAGAACAGGGTGGGAGCAAGTTCACAACCCTGTCTCACTCCTCTCTCTATCGGGATTGGCTTTGTGAGTTCCCCATTCATACCCCAACGGACTCTAGCATAGTTTCCGTTGTGCAGCCTTTTTATCTGTGTTACTAGGTTGGGGGGAGCTTTTTGTTTTTCTAATGAATCCCATAGAAGACATCTGGGTACGAGGTCGAAAGCTGCTCTCAAATCGACGAATGCTACGTAGATATGGCCCTTCCTGATCTTAACGTATTTCCAAATAATGCACAAAAGTCTAAAAACGTGGTCTACTGTGCTAGTGCATGATCTAAAGCCTGCCTGGTATGGAGACAATATGTTGTTGGTCTCTATCTAGTCGTTGAGCCTATTCAGTAGCTGTCTGGCATAGATTTTTTGAAGTACGTCTATCAGACTAATTGGCCTGTAATTTTTGGGTTTGTGTTTGCTGCCTTTTTTGTGGATAGGGACAATTTCAGCCCCTTTCCACGTTCCCGGTATTGGGGCACCTGCTGATATTGCATTGCTAAGAGCGTTAACATATGGGACCCATACCTTTTTGTCATGTTTGAATAAATCGCATGGGAGTCTATCCAATCCCGGTGCTTTCCCTGGTTTGATAGAATCTATGGCATAGTCGGTCTCCTGCAGTGAGAAAACGATCACCTCACTGTCTCCCTTGATATTGACAGGCCCTCTGCTTCCACTCGGAGCTACAATGGGCCGAAAGCTGGAATACAAGTCAGTGAAGTGGTCGGTCCAAACTGCCGAGTCCAAATAATGCTCTGTCCTGACTGCTGGTCCTTGCCCATGCATGCTATGATTTTCCAAAACTCAGCCAAGTTATTCGTTTTTGCTGCCTGCTAAAGATCGAGCCAGCTATTTTCCTCCCAATTTCTCTTGGCAATAGTCAATACTCTCCTATGGACATCCCTGGCCCTCCTTACTGAATCTGCGTTTCCCTGTTTTATTTTTTCAAGTAAGGATGTCTTAGATCTTCTACATTCTACTGTGTACCATGGGTTTACCTTTGATCCCAATTTAGAGTTGTGTTTCAATTTCTTCCCAATGTTTTTAGTGAGAATGGGTTCTAGCTTTCCAACCAGGGAGATATGCATAGATGTTGCAGGCAAATCACTTGTCTCTAGGTGTGCACCCACTACTTCGGCAAAGGTATTATAGATACTTGTCATGAGCACTATGCTACCTGTGATCTTAGGCCACTTGATGGACCTTCGATTGTTCCCTGCTAAGGGATGCACATTTTGCATGCAAGTGTCTAGTTGGTCATCCCTTGTTAATTGGCCTATTACTTCCAAGCATAGCGGTCGATGATCACTATCATCCCTTGTCTCTATTCTGAAGCTCACTATTCTACTCCAGCTGTGGATGCTATGCAATTTATAATCAATTCTCGACCGTGAACTGCCACGCTTGAAAGTATTAAGAGAGGCTTTTTCGTCCCCTTTACTAGATTCCCTTCCATTGCATGCCCTTAAACGGTGTTCTATACTGAACTGTACTATCTGTAATGCGGCATTAGTGCAAGGTTTAGGTGGCCCTGCCACTAATTGAGGCAGCCCAATGGCCGTGTCCTCTTCTTCTGTAACATTTTCCAGTCCAATTAGTGGCTCATAGGCACAGTTAAAATCCCCACACACAACCACGGTATCACTAGGATCTACAAGATCCAGGGAGCTACCTAATGTGTTGATGGTCTCAGAATTTAAAGTTTGCCTGATTGGTCTGTTGTAGATGTTAAACAAATACAGTTTTTCGTTGTTATTATTTAGATACACTGCCAGCAGGTCCGGGGAGTCTATAATAAAATTTGTGGATCGCATCCCCAGTGTTATTTTGACCCATATTACAAGGCCCCCCGATGGTCTTCCTCTCTGCGTGGGGATTGCGTTCTTATAGTATGTTTTGTAGCCTAGCTTATGTGGGGGTGTGAGTAACCATGTCTCTTGAAAAAGACAGATGTCAAATTTGTTTATGTAGCTGTGCCAATCTGGGTCATCAAGCTTTTGTTTTAGGCCAGCAACATTCCAGTATACTATAGCTATGCATGTTGGCTCTTTCGCCGGTGTTTTATGCGGTGAAATGTTAAGATCTAAAGTAGAGTAGTCATTTGTAATGATGACATCATCATGAAGCACAGTACCATAGCAGCCATGTCTCCCTTCAAGTTGAACTGCAGCGCTGGGTTCCTCTTCTGTAGCACGGTGGTGCTATGACACACCAAACAGCATGTCCAGAGCTGCTACTGTTTTACCAGCGTAGCTCAAGGACAGCTTAAATCTGAGACAATCAGCAAATCCGCCATTCAACTAACCCTTTGAAGAGGAAACTCAACACAGCAAATATACAAATAAACGGCTTTAAAAGTATTTTTAAAGCTTTTTAAAGCTTTCTAAACTATTCCTAAATGATTATTAAAGCAAGCAGTGGCAGAAATGACATGCTGAAAAAGAACAAAAGGATTGTACACAAATTGTATTCAAGGATCAGCTGCTTTTAGAATTTGAAAATATGAACAGGTGACAATTACTTTTCTGCAAGGAACAAAGGAGAAAGCGAGGAAGGAGGAATGAGGGGTACGTCCTCTTCCCCTAATAAGTACTTAATATAACAACGTGGACGGACCCGTAAGTTTAGACTAGGATTTTCCGACTCAGTATAGTGCCTGAGAGCACAAAACTCCTTTGGATTTGTTAGAAGAACCCTCACCCCCCAACCTAGTTGGTGTCATGCTTCATCATCGGGTTCCCAGTTGGGCTGCCGAGTGCAACCAAGCTGTGCTTCGACGCCTGAATTACAGCGGAGCGGGTTTTGTTTGGGATTGTGAGTGTAAAAATGTGCTCATAAAGTGGTGCAGTTTAAAAGTATCTCTAGGATGCCCAACTGGGTACTAATTTATTCATAGGGTCCTAGGACACGTTAAAAACAAGGTGAGATATCGTGAAGATAAAAATGGCTCTTCTTTATCTCTAAGATACTGGTCGACATGTTTCAGCCTTGCTAATGTTAATGCGCCTTTCTTCAGGACCAAAAAAGTGATGATGTGGCTGCGAAGATTGGAAAGTAGCCACGTGAATGTGTAAGTGATATTCAGCACACACGCTAAGGTGTGCTGTGCATGTAGTGGATGAACCGCTCTTACGGACCCACAGTTGGTGAAACTACCTTTCGTGAATGCTAAATGATCAAACGGATCCAAGAAGCGGGGGTCTCCTGTAGTCACACATTCGTCAAGGATGACCTCCCGTTTACAAACCTATTCCGGTTTTCAATGGATCCCGCCGATCAAAAGGATTGTACACAAATTGTATTCAAGGATCAGCTGCTTTTAGAATTTGAAAATATGAACAGATGCCAATTACTTTTCTGCTACAAAGGTGGCAACTCTATGAATAATGCAGTAAACAAATAAATATTTTTAAAAAACAAACATGCTACTGGCTATTTTGGACATTTTTTTACAGAGGTGTTTTACCTTTTGGCTTCAGAAAGCAAAAGGCACATTTTTTGCTACAGATGAAGCTCTTTGCAAAAACTAGAATAAATATATAATAAGGTACTGGAGAGAGGAAGAGGCTTTAGAAAGAAAGATTTTCTTTAAATCAATCAATCAATCAATCAGGTCTTATAAAGCGCAGCTAATCACCCGATAGAGTATCCAGGCGTTTGCAGGTCCCAGAGGCTTATTCGAACAGCCAGGTCTTGAGGGCCATTCGGAATTCCGGAAGTGAGGTGATGCTCCGGAGGTGGGTGGGGAGGCTGTTCCAGGTCTTTGCTGCGATGGGGGAGATGGAGTGTCCTCCACTTCTGCTTCGGTAGATGCGGGGAGTATGGGCAAGTGAAAGGGAGGCGGAGTGTAGTCTTCTGGACGGTTGATGGAAGTTCAAGCGGTGATTAATGTATGTGGGTCCTTGCTGTGTAGAGTCTTGTGTGCATGGGTCAGCAGCTTGAATTGGCATCTCTTTTGTACAGGGAACCAGTGGAGTTGCCTGAGGTGGGGTGTGATGTGGATTTGTCAGGGAAGACCAAGGATGAGTCTGGTTGCGGCGTTCTGCATGGTCTGAAGTCTCTGTAGGAGGGGTGCGGTGATTCCTACATAGAGTGCGTTGCGGTAGTCCAGTCGGCAGGTGATGAGGGCCTGTATCACAGTGTGTCTCGTGTGTAGGGTTAGCCAATTGATCTTGTGTAGCATGAGCAGAGTGAGGAAGCAGGCGGAGGAGACGGCGCTGATCTATGATTTCATGGTGAGCTTGTTGTCAATGATGATTCCGAGGTTTCTGGCGTAGTCAGAGGGAATGGGTGAGGGTCCTTAGTCTGATGACCAGCAGGAGTCATTCCATGTGTTGCTGCTGTTGCGGAAAATCAGCACTTCCATCTTGTCTGTGTTCAGCTGCAGGCAGTTGTTCTTCATCCAGTCGGCGACATTTGTCATGCATCTGTGGAAGTTGGTTCTGGTGGTGGTGAGGTCATCGACCCTAGGGATCTGACGATATTGGCCAGTGGGCCATATAAGCGTTGAAGAGCGTGGGGCTGAGGGATGAGCCCTGGGGGACACCGCAGGATGATTTCCTTGGGTTCAGAGCTGAAAGGTGGGAGGTGGATCATCTGAGTTTTTCCAGTGAGGAAG
The DNA here is from genome assembly GCA_963921515.1 of Calotriton arnoldi. Lineage (NCBI taxonomy): Eukaryota > Metazoa > Chordata > Amphibia > Caudata > Salamandridae > Calotriton > Calotriton arnoldi. The sequence continues at coordinate 27,828 of CAWUFW010020661.1, read as the reverse complement.
AAGGTTATCCATCTAAGCGCGTCCCCTTGGATGCTGATGTAGTGGAGTCTTTTGATCAGCGTGTGGTGGGATACGGTGTCGAAGGCTGTTGAGAGGCCGAGAGGATCAAATCTGCCATTTCTCCTCAGTTGAGGAGGGTTCGGATGTCGGCGGCGGCTGCGATGAGGGCAGTTTCGGTGCTCTGATTGCTGCAGGTGCCGAATTGGGAGGCGTTGAGTAGCTGGTTCTGCTCCAGGTGTGTCATGAGTTGATTGTTGATGATCTTTTCCAGTACCTTCTCTGGGAATGGGAGCAGGGAGATTGGCCGGTAGTTTTTTAATTCTCTGGGGTCGGCGGAGGGATTTTTGAGTAGTGGTCTGACTTCGGCGTGTTTCCAGGCGTCAGGAAATGTTGCGGTGGTGATAGAGGTGTTGAGTAGGGTGGTGAGTTCCTGGCCGATCCTTTGGTTTATGAGGTTGAAGATGTGGTGCAGGCATGCGTCTGTGGGAGCTCCCGAGTGGATGGATTTCATGGTGGATGTGGTGTTCTGGGTGGAGATGATGTTCCAGGTGGTCAGTGTGGGGTTTGAATCGGTTACAGTGGTGGCATATCTGTTGAGGAAGTCCGTAGGTGTGGGTTGGGGTTCGAAGTTTCTGTATATGGTTGCGATCTTGTTGTGGAAGAAGTGGGCGAGGTTGTCGCACAGGTCTTGTAAGGGTATGATGTTGTTTCGGCTGGCAGCCAGTTTGGAGAATTCATTAACAATGTTGAAAAGTTCCTTGATGTTGTTGGTGCTGGTTACGATGCATGAGGCAAGGGCTGTCTTCTTTGTTGCCCTCAGCAGGCGGCGATTTAAACAGTTGCTTATGCAGTTTGTATATGGGGAACTACAGCATTCGTTTCTTAACAATGATTAATTCTCTGATTGACCTTTCAATCATGGAGGCCGCCATGAAGGAGAACTGTGAACACAAAGAAATAACATAATGTTGGTTTGGAAAACATTTGCACAGTGCTCCTCAGATCAGCCTCTTCCTACCGTTCATTCTCAACGTACAGCTATAAGCCAAAGTACTAGTACGTCTGCAGAAAGGAAAACCTCTTTGTCCATACATCGATTAGGGGTAGGGAATAGGAGGTGTTTGAGAATTTATCCGAACTGGAGGAGCAGCATGAGACCATGTGCCTGATGAATGTGTGGTATGCAGGCTGAGTTGGACAAACATTATTGGCCAAAATGTGAGCACGATTTTATAAAAGCATCACTTTGGTGAAAATGTGTGAGAGTATGTAACAGTGCTTGTAAACTGGCCTCAAAATATAGGTTTGATGAAAGTACAGAAGAGGGGATATGTCACCAGTTAATGTTGAATATAGGTGTGATAAGGTCTGCAAAGAACTCTGGTTAAAGGACAACACTACTGTCTGTGAGGTTATTGTACAGCTAAGGTATTCTATGGCTTGCAGTGAAAAAAATCAGAAAAGACAATGGGAACGGAATGAAAGAAAATAGTGGTAAACAGGAGAACAGTGATCCAACCAATGGAAATGGAGAAGAAAATAACTATTTATAGTTAGCGCCCCAAATAATTTAAAGGGGAGTGTGATAGGTGAGGCTCAAGGAGGCATATAGCCAGTTGGAAAGATTGTCTGGCAAGTAAAGTGGTGGGCACATTATGGAAAGAGAAGTGATACTTTGGGACTGTTGCCGGAGGGAGCAAACTGAAAAAAGGTAAGTGAGGCCACTGAATCAGTGGAAGCTTTCATTCTGCAAATAGATGGACAGGTTGGTGAAAAACCTAATGATTGGGTGGAGCTGAATGGTGAGGAGATTGAGATGTTGCAAGATTAATCTTATTATCATTCAATTTATTTGAAGAGCTACTTAATAACAGCATATTATTAAAGAGACAGGATGATAATCCAGTAGGGTATAGGGACAAAATCATGTTGAAGGGATATTTTGAAGCTTTTCTAAAATTTCGAGTTAGGAAGATTAATATAAAGGTTTATGTGGCTGATAAAGGTGATTGTATATTGTGCTCGACTCATCAGAAATTATTTGGAGTAACTTTAAACCCCAATGAATCTCCTCAGATTCAAATAAATGAGTTGGAGAGCTGTTTGTTTGATTTCACAGAAGAAGCCCCTAAGGTTGTTGAAGAAACCCTATGATGCTTGAAAGGTTACGTACACTAAATCATGTTGAAGAAGGGTGCTAGACTATTGGCAGAAGCATTCAATTGAGTGCAGGGCATAAGGAGAAAAAGAGTTGGACAGGTTACAAAGATCTGTTGAGGCTAATGAATAGGTGTGGTGAACAAACTGGAGCGTTAAATAGGATTACGTATTGATGTTCGTGAGTTGAACAAGAAAGTCACAATGGAGAAGTACTAAAAAATGTTTGCTATTTGCAGAAACTGTTAGCTACAGCTTATGTGGTTCTCCTTCACTCACCCTTAACTCGCCCCCACCCCCTGGTGACAAGATGAAGCATACCACATGGAGTGGGTCCAGCACCCACCAGTCCTATACATTGAACTAAGACAATCATGCCTCTCGCATCATCTTATGGAGTCAATCCTAGCCCCTATAACTCACTTAAGAGAAAAGGTCAAGCACCCTACACCTCTGTGGGAACACTCGTGTGGGGGTACCCCTAACAGCTTTTTAAAGATATTTTGGCACTTTTATATTCATTACGATGTCATCTGAAGTAGTCGGAGTGGTCTCAGTTTTCCAGAGAGTCATGGAGAGGTTGGTTGGTGGGATCAATGGTGTCTGGCTGTTCCAAGACAACATTTTGGTGTGGTTTGTGACATTGATGAACATAATTGCAAAATGTGAGTGGTCTTGGACGTTTTGCAAAGGAACAGGTTAACTCTCAAGGTGTTAAAATGTTGTTTTGCAAAGACTGATATTAAATATTTGAGTCATTTTAATACAGAAGGCAGCATTAAGCCTAAGGAGTGGTTGGATAACAGTATCAACAAGTAGAGGGTCACTTAACCATGAAAGAGCTCTTGCCGTTTTGAGGCAGAGCAGATTTCTATCGCTTCATAGACATGCTTACAAAACTTTCAATATGAGTGCCTTATTGAGGAAAGATGTTGAATTCAAATGGAGTGAAGAACGCAAAAAGGAGTTTTTGAGCATAAAGGAGAATGTGACATTAGCACCAAGTCTTAAAGCATTTGATCCGAATGTACAGAGCAAGATGATTACAAATGTCAGTAATAAAGATTTAGAGGCTTTTGGTACAGGGTGGTAATACCATAGCGTTTGCCTCAGTGGTTCTACAAGAGAATGAAAAGATATTCTCAGTAATCAAGAAAGATTTGGCAGTTACCTAGGCAGAAAAGAAACGTAGAAACTTTGTTTGGGGTACAAAGTTTCTGATTGAGACGGACCCTTGAGGGAGATATTTAACAAGAAAAGCCTTGACAATGTTTCCAAAAGGATTTTCAAAGTGGATTGCAGCTTTACAAGAGTATCACTTAGAACTGGAGTTTCTTACAGGTGTTTGCAATATTGCGGCGGACTGTCTAAGTAGGTTGTGTGGCAACGAGACTGATGCTTCAAGTGGAGAAGCAAGTGATAATTCTTTTGTAACTTGGATGACAGAGTGAAGATTTGTGAAGTGACCAATGAGTGTATATATAAAAGGAAAAGTGGTTGGCTGAGATATAAAAGGACCCGACAATGAAGGAAAGTAGCTACTGCACTGAAAATAGTTGGCCATCCCAAAGGTGATAGGGAGAAAATCATTTGCCATATTGGAGAATTAAGGAAGACACGTCTAGTGTGGATAGAATTTTGTTCAGAGAAACCAGGATAGTAAGGACAATCTTCTTCAGATATACCAACTTATTCTTCATTGTTAATGTAGACTCTGAATTTGTTTGCATTAATCAATGGATTTTCTCCCCAAAATAGCTCTAGAAGAGTTCAGTCTGTCAGCCTTTCTCCTTGGGTTGCACCTTACGTAGAAGAATAATTTACTTACCTTCGATATTGCTCTTTCTGATGGATACTCTATTGCAGATTCCTTCCCTTTAGAATACCATCCATGTGACACAATTGATACAGAAAGTTTCTCAGCTGTGCTCTTGTGCACCACTAGGTGGCTCCTTGATGCTCAGCACTGGTTTTGTTTTGTGACGGAGTGGAGCTGGATTTCAGTGCCCATGCGCGCCAATGTCATTTTTCTTGCTTGGCTGTTTCTGCAACCTTGGATGCGGAGCACAAAACCATTGTCGGACCCAGTGCGCAGATCTCTTAATTGGGATCTTTTTAGATGTTAACAAGAGTTTACTCCACAGAATGGGGAGGCCGGAGTGCAGTCGTGGTCCTGGTGGACCAAAGGTTGCTTTTTGTCCAATGCATAGCAGATGTTAATGCAGAGAACTGTCTTCCTCAATAGATTCCTTTTCTGCACCACTTGCCCTTCTTTGCCCCTGAGAATTCCACACAAAGCTGATCGTTCACCCAAAGGTCTTTGGTGCAGTCAATGTAAAAGGTTAAATCTCTTTTGGGTCCAGAAAATGGGTCTCTTCTCCTCTTTCAAGGGGTAGGGTGGGGTAAAGAACCCTGGAAAAATGATGGATTGCCCAACATGAAAAGGAGTCACACCCTTTGGTAAAAATGCCACCCAGCTCCTCAGCACTAGCTTGTCCACAAAAAAAGGCTTGAATGGGGTAAACATGAGGAATATCAGGACCAAGTTAAAGTGCCATTGTGGGATCACAAACTGTTTGGGAGGGTACATGTGTCAAACCTTTAAGAAACCACATCACAGCAGGTGATTCAAACAAGGGCGGTTGGTCTAGCACATGCAAAAAGATGAAAAGGCACACACGTAACCTTTAACAGTACCCACTATAAGACACTGCTGGACCAAAGAAAAAACAAACAATAAAATATTTGGTATTCCAGCTTGGAAGGGGGATGTGTTGGAGACTCCATACCAGGCCACAAATCTGTCCAGTGCCTGACATAAATGGACTTTGTAGATTGACGCCTAGCAGCAAGGATGACATCCACAAACTAAGGTGGTAGAACGAATACAGTCCACTGCTGCCACTCAATCTCCATGCATGGAGGTGTAGATTTCGCAGGTTTGGGCAAAGAACCCTGCTTTGCTGCTGTGACAGAAGATCCTCCTGAAACGATGTTTTGTTATGTTATGTGTATTTGTAAAGCGCACTATCACCTGCAAAGGCATCCTGGTTCTGAGCTAGTGTGTGTGCCTAGCCTTGCCTATGGTAGGTTGGTTAATAGAAAAGCCAGGTCTTCAGCTGCTTGCAGAATTCAAGAAGAGAAGGGGGGCTCCGATGTGGGATGGGAAGTCTTTCCATGCTTTATGAGCAATGTAAGAGAATGCCAATCCTCGTGATCTGATTCTGTGTATGTGTGGGATGTGTGTGAGTAGGAGTCCTGCAGAGCAGAGGTGACTGGGTGGTTGGTGGAAGGGGATGCGACTTTTCAGGTAGGTGATGCCTGAAATGTATAGTGCCTTGAATGTGTGACAGCTTGATTGGAGGACAGATGCTCATGCTCAGAAGTTACGGGTACTACACTCTCATGGTCCAATCCTGAGTCACTTGGATGACTTGGGCCAGGTCATTCCTGGTCTTCTTCAGAAGTTGGGGCAGAAGAGGAGAGGTGTAAAGGTGGACAGAAGTCCTGTGCTCAACTCCAGCTGGAATGTGTATCCTAGAGAGAGCTGTCTTGGGAGTTAAAACACGCAAAAGTTTTGACACTGTGAATTCTTGCCGATGGCAGAAAGATCCAGCCAGGATTTTCATCACTATCAGAAGATGCCCGTGCCACCTCGGGTGCAACCCCATTCATAATTTGCCTGGTGCTGCCGGCTGAGTTCATCCGCCCTTGAATTTAAAGATCCCACCAAGTGGTTCACCATCATAGAGATGACCCGATGCTCCGGTCCACTCTAGAGGCACAGCGCCTTCTAGCACAGGGCCCCACTCCACCCCGGATGTTGCAGTACCACATGGCAGTGGTGTTTTCCATCAGTATCTGCACTAGCCTCCCCTTACTGGGCAGCAGGAAGTCCTTCAGCAGCATATAAATGTGCTGCAACTCCAACAGACTGATATGAAGTTGGGTTTGCACCGGAGACCAGAGTCCTTTGATCTCTACCTCTTCCAGATGACCTCCACAACCCAGTAGTGATGCATCTGTCACTACAGTCAGAGCACAGAGAGGGGTCTACCTCTGGTCCAATTGCAGCAGAGCAGCCACTGCTGTAGATCTTGTGTAGGCTCCTCTGAAACCTGGGCAGAATCCAACAGGTTTCCTTGGTGCTGGGCCCACTGAGACCTTTGAGTCGGCTGCAGAGCCCGCATATGCCACCTGGCTTAGTTAGCGCAGAAGGCTAACAGGCCAAGAAGCCTAAGAAAGACCGAGGACCAATGCTGAAACATCAGGATCAAAGCCCTATCATACCCAGAATGTCCTGGACTCATTATGACAAATTGAAGACCCTGAAATGCACCATATCCAAGACAGTTCCTATAAAAGGAAGCTGCCACAAAGGAGGTAGGTGCAACTACAGCAACTTGATCATGAACCCTAAAAATGTCAGGAGGTTTGCTGTGCCATCAACAGCTAGTCATTAAGGTAGGTGAAAATTGGTAATCCTAAACTCCGAAGGTGGCCAGCAACCACCGCCATCACTTTTGTGAACGCTCGAAGGGCACTGAAGAGGCCGAATGAGAGCACAGCAAACTAAGAATGCTACTGGCTTATCTTGAGCCACAGGTAATGTCTGTGGGACTGCAAGATGGGTATATGAAAATACACATCCTGCAGGTCCAAGGCTAACATTCAGTTGCCTGGATCCATGGCAAAGAAATTCTGGGCTGTGTGAGCATTTTGAATCTGTCCTTCCATAGGAAGGCATTTAGAGGGTGAAGGTCTAAAATACAATGGAGGCCTCCCTCCTTCTTCAGCATGAGGAAATACCAGGAGTAATAACCCGTATCTATCTCTAAGTCTAGAACCCTCTCGATGGCCCCTTTGGAAAATAGAGCTTGCAGCAAGATGGAAAGGTGCTCCTCTGAGAGCCGCTCTAATGTAGAAAAAAGCTGTGCTGGGTACACGGACAGAAGGGCATAGCCTTGCTGAATGATCTGGAGGACCCATCTGTCAGATGTGATGGATTGCCACCCTGCGAGAAAGTGTTGGATTCTGCCTCCCAATGGATGGATATGTGTCACTAAGGATAAACTAATGTGGCTTGGCAGCTGATGTTGAAGGTGAGAGGGACTGGGAAGATCGTTGTCCTTGGTGTCCTGAACGGTGCCTGCCTGATCCCCATCCCCACTACAAAAAGACTGGTGTGACTGCTGTGGGGGTTGAGGGACCTGGCTCTGCCTGTGTGCTGATCCCTTGAGTAGCCTCAGAAAGGCTGAAACTGATGGGGAAACTTTCTGGCAGGGGTTGAGAGGCCTAAGGAATGTGCTGTACCCGGCCCTCCTTATAATGTCCTAAGGCTGTGTCAGCTTTTTTTGATCAAATAGGATCAATCAAAAAGAATATCCATAAGGGATGCCTCCACATCTCCTGAAAGCCCCTTGGCCCGCTTCCATGCATGGCGAAGGAGCACCACACTGGGTGGGTGCATGCACGCAATCACATTAACTAAATTGCCGACATGCATTACATCATCGTTTTAAAGTTAAAGTTTAACTTTAAAACGATAATATAATGCATGTCGGCAATTTAGTGAACATTAGCACATTAAACACATTAAAAAGGTATATAAAATATTCACTTATGTTGCTGCACGTCCTCGCTCCGGTCCCAGTGTTCTTATCTCGTCCAGCACGTGCCTCAGCTAACTCCCCTAACCAATCCTGGCGCTGCTCTCATGCTGTTACCCAGCATGAGAGAAACCCCAGGATTGGATGGAGTGGGCTCTCTCCAACTCCCAAGGGGGGGGGGGGCACTGGAGGCCTGTGATTGCTCTCCAACCAGCTGTCTAAGACAGCTGGGTTGGAGAGGTTTAGAGTGCGCCTGTCTGGCTGGCTGTTGCAAGACAGCCTGCCAAAGTGACATGCACACTTTAAACTTAAATGATCAGCCCACCATTCCTCCCTGCTGCTGCCACTCAGCAGCAATGGCCTACACTGCCCTGACACTCAGCTTGGGATGCGGGTTAGTGAAAAATGACAGGCATTTTCTGGGGGCATTTATTAGTGGGGCAACGGTCCTCCAAACCTAATGGAGGAGCCGCTCCTAGTATCCAGGCCAGCACAAATGACCTATTTGGCCGCATCCTGACCAGCCTCAATGGTTTGACCCAAGGAGGATCTGAATTCTTCCAGAACCACAAGCAATATCTCGCTAGCCATGCCCTAGAGAGCATGCATACATCAGCTTTGAAGACAAACCGCGGTGGCTGACAACAAGGCCGGGCTGGCCGAACAGAACATTTGTTTCCCGAATGCCACAATCCTCTCTGACTCCGTGTCCTGGGGAATTGTAGGAAATTAATTGGGTTTTACTCTTCTGATAAAAGCCTGGACCACCAGACTGTCTAGATTGGCATGCTGCACCAGAAAATACAAGTTGCTGAGGGCCGGTCTGTGGCATCTGGTCTATTGACTGTTCAACAATGGGCAAGAGCAAGTATTAGAGCAAGTGACTATCAGATTATCAGTTAGGGTTTGTTGAATGGGAGTAAGGGTCCAGAAGAAGCAGGCTCAGATTGCAGAAATTCTGTAAGCACGTTTGTTTAAACCTCAGCAGATGGCAGTTGTAGGTTCAGGACCTCAGCAGCACGTCAAATTGCCAAGGAAAAGGAAGAACTTTCATCCGCTGGCACCCTGAAGGGAAAATCAACCCTGTATCTTTGAAACTATCAAACTCACTGGCCTCCTGGAGGCCCAAATACAAACTGTCATCATAATAACGCAAGAGTAATTCATCCCCATAATCACCATTGTCATCTCCAGAAAGTAAACTCTAGTCCGAATCAGAACCAAAAAGATGACAAAGCCTTAGAGGATGACACTGTGGTGGTGGAGTATAGTGTCAGAATCAGACGGTACATGAACATAGGTGCACTTGAGTTGAGTCGGAGCACGACCTTGGTTGGGGTTGAGAAAGTTTTAGCTTGGGGTCAAACAACCAGTCACCATTGGATCCCCCTCCGACACCAGTGATGTCAGAATCAGCATCTAGGAAAGAGGGACAAGTGCAGACATTGGCACTGTAGTCTGTGCAGAACACGAGATGGGTTCTAGAATCAGACGGCACAGAGGATGGATCCACCAGTGGTAACCTGACTGGAGGCCCCTGCGGTTCACTGGGGCCCAAAGGTGCGCCAGAGGGAGCCAGAAGAGCGCCTCCTTAACGACCTCAACTTGCTGAGACATCGCTAATGACCTTAGGAACCCTGGGCACATCGGGATCAATGGCAGAATTGGCTACTCTAGCAGGGATTGGGAGCGAGACCTATTGGCACCTTGGCACCCTTGTGACCTTTTCAATAGCAAGTGGCGGGATGGGGTCAAGTCCCACTTCGCCTTCTTCTGTTTTGACTTCGTCTTGGTCTTTGACTTTCCTGATAATTTCGACCGCAAAGAAAATCTAGCTTCGATTAACTGAGAGTGGGAGTGGGTCCACACCCAGTACTTGGAGCAGGACTTACACTAGGTCTATATCTTTTTTTGAAGTTTGGCATCGTACAGCTTCACTTCACCGTCCCGAATCACCTTTGGGAACATGAGAGCACACTTATTGCATGACTGGGAGTCTTGCCTGAGCCCAGAGACCAAAGGCACATCTCGCAGAGGCTGTTATCAATATTTGTTTACAACAGTCACAGCATGGTTTGAGCGCAACAGTTTTAGGTGGGGACAGTGTTCCCTTGCATACTGGATTCAAAGTGGAAAATGTTGAAACTTTTCAGATCCAGTCAGGTGCCTGAGGAATATTCCAAAGGTGAGAAATCTGTAGTTAGAAGTATCTATCAGAAAACATACTAACATGATCTATTTTACTTTGTTTATATTACTAAATATATTCTCGCTTTTTGTTTTTTCTTTTCATTGCTGGGAGCCAATAAGAGCGCTGGCTCCCGCAGGAGTCTGATTCCTGCGGGTGCGAGATGGTCCAGGGAAGAAAAAGCTCCCTAGGCCAATCAGAATGCTCTATTTTAAAATTTTTATGTAAAACTTGGAGGTAAGGAACAGTAAAATCATTATAATGCTCCCTCACCATGGGTGAACACTCCCATGGAGAGGGGAGCATTGTATTTTTATTTCGGGATTTTCTTTTTATAAAGAACAATGAAATATTCTGTGCTACAGGGCTGCATCCTGCAGATACAGCCTTGTAGCAGACAGTAAAATGCATTGACAGGAACCGCCATCACAGCAGTTCCTGGCAATGCTTTTATAAATGACTGCCGGCTTGGTGGTCATTTATAAATCTGGCGGACAGTCCTTCCACAAGGGCAACGAAGCAAATTACTCCACTTCCCTGGCAGACCCACGGGCTGTCCGCCAGGATTTAAATCAGGCCGTTAGTCTCCTAAGGACTTGTCTTGGTGTTTTAGCAATTGAATTGAAGGAGCATTGGAAGACCTAGTGTACATATGCCGAGTGGAGGTTCCTAGTTGGGATATAACGGTGATAGATTTGATCGTCTGATGAGTCTTTATTCCAGTAGACCTCTTCCATAATGCAGAACTTGATTCTGAAATTTGATTCTGAAACTTGATTCTGAAACTTGATCCTGGAACTTGGTACACTAAAATATAGGAAACAAAGCAAAGTCTTTCGAGTCACCTACTTAGGACAACTTCATATGGGTAGAGCAAAAGATTTTAACCTACATGGAGAAGAACAGTAGGGAAATCACATGTTCTACAAGACAATAGATTTCTTTGTTTGGAGATTTGACTTACATCCATACGTTTAACCATATCATGGTGGTGTCATTTTGAACTCTTTGTAGTCTATCAGATTCGTAGGAGACCCAAAATACATCACACTGCGATACTCTACATACACTGCGATAAAGCATCTTGTAAGATTAATTTGGTAAGAATTTTGTAAGACAAAGAATTTTCCATAGCAGCATCAGGTGTATATTGATATTCTTAACCATCTCAGTAATTCAAGGGGTCTAAGTTGAAAAGAATTCACCAGTTTTGAGAGCTGGTGAGGGCAGTACTTAGACTGAGATGTCAGGCAAATGGAGGTGTAAAAGAGTCTAAGAGAAGTATTACTAGTTTTGCTCATTTGAGACAACAGAAAGCTTTCTTTCGCCAATTGCTGAGGATGGTTTAGACAGTTAGTGATGTTCAACTGGCTTTTTGGTCCATTTCCATGCAATTATAAATTTGGATGTTGTTGGTGTACATTTAGAAGTGGGTTTGATACTGCTCTAGCAGTTGGGAAATTGGGCACATGTAGCAGATACAAATAAGCAGAGAACTGGATGATAGCTGTTGAATAATGCCTAGTGATCAGTTAGAGGCTGAATCTGTAGATCTAGAGTATAATTGATAGTTTCAAAGAAAGTACTCATCCAGTGTAGGGCATTCCTATTTAAGTCAAAACAATCTTCTAGTATGGGCAGCAATATTTAATGATGTACAGAGTTGTATACTAAAGAGAGGTCGATGAGGAGCAGGGAAGATTGTTGGCCTTCATTGAGCATGAAGGTGAAAAGTTCTTCTCTAATGATGGGGAGGCAGGATTAATTCCCTCCCATGTGTCGGAACCTTCACCTATAGACCTTTGATTCCAACTGGACAGGACTGTGATTTCCATTCGTATGGTAATCTGTTTTGTCCTTTACAGGAGAGCACAGGGGATAAAGCCATTTCCAGTCAACTGGAGTGAATGGGTTCTTCAGAAAACTTTGATTGTTTTCTTGCTTGAAAGGTTGCAGTGGTCCTAGGTAGTTCACAATAGGTGGACAAGAGGTACGACGGCTTCTTGTTTAGATTGGTGAGGGGTGCTTATGACAGAGGGCTGTAGAGCACAAAATCGGTGACTCCTCAGATCTTTATCGCTCATTCCAGATTCCAGACATGGGAGATGTCCTCATTTGGGTAATATCTTTGAGCCAGTAGTTTACATTTGATGTCTCTTGATCAACATCTGTTGGTATTGCTTTGTGCATATCAGTGTTTTAAGAACTGTGAAGCAGCCAGAGTGTGGCAATACAACCCTATTCTACTGTGAAATTAAAACCATTCTTCAACCCGAATGTCTAGTTCTGACTTTACTTCCTCCTCACGACAGTGGGGCGCTAGATATGTAACCACATGTAATACAATAAATTTGGTTACAATTTAATTGTTACCTTCAAAGTCACCAGGCTATGTGCAATGGCTATGTAGGTGCCTAGATTTCATGGACAGCACAATATCTGTTTAATCAACAAATATACACATCACTCACTTTCACAAAACACAGGATTTGCTTAAGTTGCAAAACATCTACTCACTCGGAAATTCGGTGGTGGCCATAGTTTCTTCGGCATTATGCAAAACCTTCCACGGCTGAGTCCTTCATTTGTACATACAAATTCTAACATCTTTATGCCTCCTGCTAAACAGGCACCACAGTCAAAGGTGTGGGGAACTGCAATAAATTGAAAATGTGTGTGAAGGACAAGAAAAATACATATCCTAACCCCTTTACACACCATTATTTCCAGAGACAGACCATGGTAGAAAGTCTGTAACAACATATATACAACACAGCACCAAAGCCATATAGTTGTCAACACAATGCTCACCAACAGTACAACTATGCACGCATGGGCCTAAGCTAACAGATGCCACAGTAAAGCAAATGGTACACTACACACTTAAAAGCACACAATAGCCATTTACCAGGCTTCTGAAAGTTTCTCATTAACGCAACACATGCCTCAGGCAATCCAGCACTCAGAATTACAACAGAACACACCAGGGAACTCACCCACACAACACCAGAGCCTTTTAGTTTGACCAGCAAAGACTACCACTGGTCCGGCAATGGAAAAGTAGCCTCCCCTGGGAAACATCAAAACCCTATGGCTCGTTCACTTATATCCAAATGTTACGACAACTTCTTAAACTAAATAGAATAAACAGCAAATATTAGATAGAAATACAGTAATAATTTGAGTGGTCCTCAGGATCTAGTGTAAATTATTTTTAATGAATACACTACGGTATAGCGAGCTCTGAAGTCAAAAGAATACTGGAAATGTTGCTGATTAGTTTATAGGCCCAGTTGTTTTACACAATATAAACATTTTAGTTATCAGCACACAAGACCTTCACCCACTGATTGACATCCTTTATCAGAGGATCTGCTCCTTGCTTGGTCATAAATGCCTAGTGCTGGCTGGGTGGGCACCAGCTCGACTACAGGGCTCATTGTACCATAGTGCATTCTGTATCTATGCTGGGAGCATGTAAAATGGGTCTTTAATAATTCCCTCTTGCCTCCACTATGGTAGTAGCTTGTTTTAAAGCAATGGTGAAACTATTGGTTGCAGCATAGTAATCACTCTGTTGTTAGTGGTGGTATTGGTATTACATTGGTATGATCATTTAAGGAGTATCTCATATATGCCTCTACTGTACTTCAAACTGTACATCAGAAAGCTGAACTCCATTTCTGGAACTTCTAATTAAGTTAGGATCTCATTTTATGGGTGTGGATCATGTTTACTGCTCTTTCCCTTATAGTGAAAGTTCTTAAGTTAATAAAAAGGTGATTGTACTTTGTGTTTCATGCATATGTGTTTGTGTATTACTGAAAAGCTGATGTACTTTATGGATATTTTTGGCCCAAGAGGTGCTGAGCTTTGAGCTTTTATTGTCACAGTGGTTAGCTGTCCTTAGAGTAAATACTGTAATTATTATGTGTTTGGGGTGCTTGTTGTATTGTCAGAGTGGACTAAGTTGACAACTTTACAATGTTGGAATCCCTGGTTTCAATCAGTGCTGCTATCTTTGTCACACTCTGCCTACATCATTTGTGCACCTGGCTGTTGCTATATCGGCAGCCTTCGAATGTGATTGAGTGTTCAGCTGTGATGTCTTCAGAGTCTGTGAAATAATATGCTTCTTGAGTGGTCTCCTATCTCACAAAGTGTTGCTAGGCTCCCTGCCTGACATGGTGCATGCAGTCATCACCCTTTCTCTGTGCACCCTACGTATAACGATGCAATTTGTTGACTTGCACTCCTTAAGAACGTGTATGTTCACTGCTTTATTTCCACAGTTAGTTAGTATTTTGGTGTGAGACTCAAGTTTAAGCCTGATGCCAACTGGTAACTCATGAGTGTGGGCATGTGTTTTCCATGACATGACTCAACCTTCGTCCTACTATGTTTGTGGTACATTTATGTCTGTAAACATTAATGTACAAACGTAACTGCACTGAACATTGGCCAATATGTAAACATAGGGGGGTTTTTTATACCACTTTTTAAAAGGAAATACCAAGACATTAGGCAGTGCAGAGCTATGTTTTGACAGTGAAACATGTTTACACATAGGTTCATTTTTAAGACACGCTGTGAGGGCACATGGCACTTTATTATTTTAGCAATTTGCTGCTATCTGCAATTTCCTTTCTTGATATATAGTGTTGAGTTATGTTTTTTATTTGTTACTCAATTGCCTGACAATGAAACATGCTAATACGTAGGATAATTTTAAGACATGCTTTTAATGCATTTGGCACTTTATCTTTTTAACAATTTGCTGCTATCTGTAATCTCCCTTCTGATAATATTGAATTATGTGTTTAATTGCATGAAATGTCTATTGTTATATGTATGTTACTTTTATGGATGAAAAACCTTCCGAATAAAGTGTCAAACTTGAACTTGATGTAAGCATATATTGTGAGTGGTCCATTACTTGGCAGCCTCAAAGTAAATTGCACTGAGAAATATTTGTTAAGTACTGCTTTGGAAACATATGTCACACCTTTCTACATTTGTAGTTTAGTACACTGTGAGCATGATCCAACAATTAGATGTTCCCAGTTGCTTCCTCTTGTGGCTTTGAATTGTATTTTTTTTTTTTTAGGGATTCGGATATTGTGACATTAAGACGTGGATTTTTGGGTGTTGCATAAGGTAATGAAGCATCAATGACCACTGGATTCTTAGGCACCACTTTGGATAATGGGTACATAAATCTGTGGGAATTTTTGGGATACACCCAAAAAAAATTTTTTGTATGGGTTTTGTGCGCTCTTTGCATAAAATGCACCATGTCCCACCACCCCCATCCTTCTACCTGTAATTGGGGAGCTGACAATTATACAAAACCAAGAAGAAGAAATTAATTTATTTTTAAATTATATACTTACTGACTTGATCCTGATATTTCCGGGAAAAAGGCCAAAATGTAACCCTATGTTTTTTTTTGTTTTAGAGTATAGTATCTTATTGACCTTTCGAAGATACAATACTGACATCGGTTGAGCATGCCTTGTGACAGCTTCAATTGTATGCAAATCTCTTGATACCAACACCTTCCCCCCCACCCCGTTCAGTGAGTCACAGTTTATGCATGGTTATAATCCATATAGTACTTTTCCATTGGTCATCAACAGTGTAGCAAAAATCCTTATCGGTAACATATTGTAGAAACGCTCAATAGGACTCAGGTATCCCTCCACGTATTACCCCCCTCCAGTGCATTATCTCCGCTCAACCACGATCTATGGGGATAGCTCGTCTTTGTAACCCTATAGTTATTGGAGGTGAGGCAACACAGGTGAGAACACACTTCGTGATTTTGCAACATATCTTACAAACTTTGCTTCTCATAAAAACCATACCATACAAATACCATTGTGCTAGAAGGATATTTTGGTTTAAGAGCACTAAAGGATGGAGAAACAACAGAATAGTTTGTCACTGTATTGAGATGATAAGCATTCTTGCCTAGTTTTACAATAAAGGTTTGGAGAGTAAGGGTGGTGGTTCACTGAACAGGGCACTGAAAGAATGGTAAAGTGAAAGAACTGGGGTGCTTTATTTGCAAGAGCTCTAATCATCCTGCAGACAAGTAGTGTTTCTCGATAAAAATGGTGTGTAAGAACGTTTGCAGAAGAGAAAATTTAATTAAATGAAATAATTTTAACGGGGTTTTGTCTGATGTGTGTTTGAAAGTGAATTACTTAGTTTTAGTTGTTGATGCTAAAACTAAAGAGTGCTCACATGCCAATTTCATTAGGCGTAGTCATGAAATCGATTCACTTGCTGATTTAAGATCAAATTTTCCTTGATACGAGGGATTTTTTTGAGAGAGCAAAGGATGAAGGCAAAGTTTGGTTGCTAGATATGCAATCCTGAGAGTATGGTGACAATCCAATTGAATTAGATGGGCGTTTTGTGTCAGAAATAGAAGGTAAGGTTGGAAAAAAAACACAAGGTAATGTTCACTCTGCTGAAAAGGAGACTTCTCATCTAAGTTGGCCACCTAAAACCAAATATTGACTAATGTAGAATACTAACAGAGGTGAAGTAATTGTAAGCTAATGTACAGGAGAGGGAAGGCTGAATAGTGGTTATTTTTGGATAGATTTTTCCTGATGTTTTCGAAAAAAGTATGTAGTAGTGTTATGTTCCATATAGGTACCCCAATATAGGCTCAGGTAGTCACCTAACCTTTCACCTATATTCTCCTCTACCATTACACTACAGAACGGTTCTTGGGACTGACCTTTTACCCAGTTACGGTACTGCTTACAGGACGTAGGGTTTTCCCTGAAAACTAGCCTCATCCATTATGCATGAGGATTCTTGGAAACTCAGCAGGACTACCATCTCCTGCATAATAACTATGTACAAGGGTCATTCCCTCCGTCATCCTAGGTCCGACATGACACAGCAAGGTAGAACCCCTGAGGGTATCACTTTGGGTATATAAACACCATATCTTGGTGAGGTAGTCAGAGGAGAAAAGGACTTCCACGCCGACACACTGACGCAAGACGCTGAAGTTCCTGCACGCAGACACTCCAGAGCTCGCAGTGGTCTGACATCCCTTGTGGGGTGTCCATCTCCAGACCAAGACGGGGTCCCACATTCTCTCACTTCAGGTAATGGGGTTGACTTTATCCTAGAGGGATTCTTGACTTTACACCCACATACATGCTAGGTACACTTAGGTACATCTAGTTAGGGTCGCATGGTAGGAGTACGCATTTATTACTGTCATGTATTTTATATACTTGCCTGTATTCATTGTTTTAGCACGATGGTAGAAAGCTACCATCCTTTTACTCTGATAGTGCTTCTAATCATTTATATCTGTTTCTGTCTAATGGTTGTTTCAGCACACCTATTTTACACTAGAATGATGCTGGTTCAATAAATGCTTATTGAAAAACGTCCCCACCGTTTATTCTTTGTATCTCTCTGAGACGAAGTGAGCACGAGTGACTGAGCGAAAAGTAATACACTGTTTCCACGATCCTGAGGAATCAGGGTTGTCATGTTCGATAGTTGCCAAGAACTATTCTCTCCTTGGTAAGAGGGGTTTCTAGTGGCACTGTGAGCTAGCTGGTATACAGGCTAACATACCCGGTGGGGGTGTCTAGAATCAGTCCGTACACCAATCCTACAGGGTATGTTGTCTAAACGCGAAGATCCTATATAGGTTTATAGGAACTGCACGACAGTAGTAGACAAACACATGATGAGATCAAAGAGAAATGTTAATCTGTTTATTAAAAGGTTACATAATGTGCCTTTAGGCTTAAGGAATGAAATCTCAATGGAGTTGGAGAAGCTAAGGAAGGAGGGGTGTCAGAACCAGAGTTAAGTCCAAATTTTAATTCGCCTCCAGCAACATGAATGAATTCGTTTGGAATTTTGTTTATGGTGTATAGAATGGAGGGAGTCGTTTTGGCGCATCCACGCCTCAAATTTAATGAATTTGTGTAATTTGTATAGGGTGAATAATATTTTTTGAGATTGTGATGAAGAATGACCAAGCTGTTTAGCAAGAAACATGAAATTTAGGCACAACAAATTGATTATTTGTGCCATTAGCATTTTCAAAAATCTTTATAAAACCAACTGACTATTATTGATTTCCTGATCTAATCCTGTGGTTCTTTATGACCTTTTAATAGAAATCTGCTACAGACATATGATTAACAGTACAGGGGCAGATTTCCGACCTTTAAAAATTGGCTGTCAAGTATGGTCATGTTAAAGAAGAGCACAATGGTAAAATTGCCCGAAGGGCTTGGCTACACTTTATGATGAGCCAGTTTACTTTCTCATCCCGCACTCCCAATAATAGAGCATTTCCAATGCCATGCATGTCTCTGTCCAGCTCTTCAGGATCAAGACAGTAGCACACAGCCTCTAGGCAGATCCAAGATCATAGCAAGCTCTGCAGAAATTCAATGACCTGCTTTCTAGCAAAAAAAAAAAAAAAATAACAAAAGCCTTTGCTAAATCAAAGGGGACGCCACTAAGATAAACTTTTTTACATGGAGAATGTCTATTTTGTACAGCTGTGACTAAAGTATAAGACTAAGGGCCTGATTTCTAGTTTGGCGGATGGTATACTCCGTCACAAAAGTGACAGATATCCCATCCGCCATATTACAAGTTCCATAGGATTAAATGGAATTGTAATTTGGCGGATGGGATAGCCGCCACATTTGTGATGGAGTAAACCTGTCTGCCAAACTCGTAATCAGGCGCTAAAACAAAATCAGGGCAAATGAACATTTAAATATAACATATGAATACACTGCCTAGGCGCTGTCTGTTCATCACTCTTTTTGAGGCATCCCTTCAGAAGTTGACAATGAAAAGATATAATAGATTTGTACCAAACTGGCCCACAGGAGTCACAGCCACAAAATATTATCTGGAGAACCCCAGACGAAGTAAGTAATCCTAATTTTGATTGATTGTATGACACTGTGTCTTATGAGTATATCCTGAAATTCTAGCATGACGTCAGCCATCGAGGACTAATGCTGCACTACTCATGTTTAGAAAGGTACAAGGAAGGTAGGGTAAGTACAAGCCACTTGTACAGAATTAAAATTGTAAACAATCAAAGGGAATTTTAAATGACTAAAGGAATCACTTTAAAGACAGATTTACCTTATCGTGTATGAAGTAATCATATAGAAGCTGGAAAATGTACATTGGGAAGGTTTTAAACTGGAAACCGTTCTTGTGGCAGTAATCTGGCACTCTTTCAGAAATGTATATTGTTGCATTTTAAAAGTCAGTTCACTGACCAACTTAGACAGTGAGACATCTTTTAAGTCAAATGAATATTATTTTTATTTCTAAATATTAAGCATTCAAATTGTCTTTGCATTCTTAGAAGCATAAAATGATCTAAGATCATATACTACTGAGTTACTGTGACATACCAAAGCTTCACAAGGTTTTAAGTACCTGAATGTGAGTACCAATTGTATAACATTCTACCCTCATAGAATGTGAGCCCGATGAAGATGAAAGGCTCTACACTCAATTTTGGATGTGAAGTGTTTGAGTTATGAAATCTGTTCTTCTTTAACCTTTCACGCTTTCTGAGTCTTAAATGCTTCTGTCATGTTGAAAGACTGACTTTTTCCTCTTAAGTGTTTACTTTTCTCCTCGTTACAAGTTTTAAGGTCCCACAATCTGAAAAGCAATCAGAGGAAGGGGTACTTCACCGATCTGATTCAACCTAAACAGGCACCCACCTTGGCAGCACTAAAATAATGGACAATGCCATGTAGTGGATGTCGAATCGAAGTAAGAAATGTAAATGTGTGACTGATTTTTAAATGCCATACTGGCAATACTTGTGTTACTAAAGATAAATGATCAAACTTTACTCACAGATCAATATAGGAGGAGGTCTCCTGGCTTCTATTGGCACCAGAAGTGGGTAGGGAGATTGTGTCTCCACCAAAATAAAATCTTCAAAATCAGCTAGGGAGTCGGGAACAAACCTCACACTATAGTGGCAGCTCATTCCAGGGGCTACAATTCCTCCTTCACCTGGAAACTTTCCTGGATATAGAAAATAACAAGTTAGAAATATTATAAAGGAAACACACATTGTACATTTTCCCATTTTTAACTCATGCTAAACATACTACAGGGGATCTGGTCTGATAAACCAACATAAGGTGAAAAAGTTTAAATACAAAAGTAGAAATATTTTTATTTTTTCAAAATGATTGAAAAGACAATTAAAGATACTCAAAATAATTAGTGAGAAACAAGCTTTATCGTGAAAATAGTAGCAATTTCACTACTTTTGTACATAGTAGAAATTGCAAAAGTAGTATGTTCTGCTGATGAACACATTTATCAACTTATTTGACCTTGCCAGGTAGGTCGCTCCCCCACCACACAGCTCCGCCTGTGCTTTTCTGCCCGCTGCTCCTGTAGGTAAGATCGCCCTCCGCTTGTGGCCCCGGTGCCAGTTTTGTCTGCTTGTCTCCCCTTTCCTTTCTGTGCCCCTCGCTGCCCCACTGTTGTTGTGCCCGTGTTTTGCCTGCTCTCCCCCGTTTTTTTCCTTTCTGTGCCCCTCGCTGCCCCACTGTTGTTGTGCCCGTGATTTGCCTGCTCTCCCCCGTTTTTTCCTTTCTGTGCCCCTCGCTGCCCCACTGTTGTTGTGCCCGTGATTTGCCTGCTCTCCCCCGTTTTTCCTTCTGTGCCCCTCGCTGCCCCACTGTTGTTGTGCCCGTGTTTTGCCTGCTCTCCCCCCGTTTTTTCCTTTCTGTGCCCCTCGCTGCCCCACTGTTGTTGTGCCCGTGATTTGCCTGCTCTCCCCCGTTTTTCCTTCTGTGCCCCTCGCTGCCCCACTGTTGTTGTGCCCGTGTTTTGCCTGCTCTCCCCCGTTTTTTCCTTTCTGTGCCCCTCGCTGCCCCACTGTTGTTGTGCCCGTGATTTGCCTGCTCTCCCCCGTTTTTCCTTCTGTGCCCCTCGCTGCCCCACTGTTGTTGTGCCCGTGTTTTGCCTGCTCTCCCCCGTTTTTTCCTTTCTGTGCCCCTCGCTGCCCCACTGTTGTTGTGCCCGTGATTTGCCTGCTCTCCCCCGTTTTTCCTTCTGTGCCCCTCGCTGCCCCACTGTTGTTGTGCCCGTGTTTTGCCTGCTCTCCCCCCGTTTTTTCCTTTCTGTGCCCCTCGCTGCCCCACTGTTGTTGTGCCCGTGATTTGCCTGCTCTCCCCCCGTTTTTCCTTCTGTGCCCCTCGCTGCCCCACTGTTGTTGTGCCCGTGTTTTGCCTGCTCTCCCCCGCTTTTTCCTTTCTGTGCCCCTCGCTGCCCCACTGTTGTTGTGCCCGTGTTTTGCCTGCTCTCCCCCGTTTTTTTCCTTTCTGTGCCCCTCGCTGCCCCACTGTTGTTGTGCCCGTGTTTTGCCTGCTCTCCCCCGTTTTTTCCTTTCTGTGCCCCTCGCTGCCCCACTGTTGTTGTGCCCGTGATTTGCCTGCTCTCCCCCGTTTTTTCCTTCTGTGCCCTCGCTGCCTATCGCCATTCCCGCCGCTGCGGCCCCGCCCCCTGACTGCCCATTCGCTGCCCCTGCCTCCCGCCTCCCAGCTGCTCCTCCCTCCCACCTCCCCATAAATGGCGGCCGCTGCACGGTGAGGAGAGCGACCCTTGACCTTGCCAGGTAGGTCGCTCCCCCACCACACAGCTCCGCCTGTGCTGTCTGCCCGCTGCTCCTGTAGGTAAGATCGCCCTCCGCTTGTGGCCCCGGTGCCAGTTTTGTCTGCTTGTCTCCCCTTTCCTTTCTGTGCCCCTCGCTGCCCCACTGTTGTTGTGCCCGTGTTTTGCCTGCTCTCCCCCGTTTTTTTCCTTTCTGTGCCCCTCGCTGCCCCACTGTTGTTGTGCCCGTGATTTGCCTGCTCTCCCCCGTTTTTTCCTTTCTGTGCCCCTCGCTGCCCCACTGTTGTTGTGCCCGTGATTTGCCTGCTCTCCCCCGTTTTTCCTTCTGTGCCCCTCGCTGCCCCACTGTTGTTGTGCCCGTGTTTTGCCTGCTCTCCCCCCGTTTTTTCCTTTCTGTGCCCCTCGCTGCCCCACTGTTGTTGTGCCCGTGATTTGCCTGCTCTCCCCCGTTTTTCCTTCTGTGCCCCTCGCTGCCCCACTGTTGTTGTGCCCGTGTTTTGCCTGCTCTCCCCCGTTTTTTCCTTTCTGTGCCCCTCGCTGCCCCACTGTTGTTGTGCCCGTGTTTTGCCTGCTCTCCCCCCGTTTTTTTCCTTTCTGTGCCCCTCGCTGCCCCACTGTTGTTGTGCCCGTGTTTTGCCTGCTCTCCCCCCGTTTTTCCTTCTGTGCCCCTCGCTGCCCCACTGTTGTTGTGCCCGTGTTTTGCCTGCTCTCCCCCCGTTTTTTCCTTCTGTGCCCCTCGCTGCCCCACTGTTGTTGTGCCCGTGTTTTGCCTGCTCTCCCCCCGTTTTTTCCTTTCTGTGCCCCTCGCTGCCCCACTGTTGTTGTGCCCGTGTTTTGCCTGCTCTCCCCCGTTTTTTCCTTTCTGTGCCCCTCGCTGCCCCACTGTTGTTGTGCCCGTGTTTTGCCTGCTCTCCCCCCGTTTTTTCCTTTCTGTGCCCCTCGCTGCCCCACTGTTGTTGTGCCCGTGATTTGCCTGCTCTCCCCCGTTTTTTCCTTCTGTGCCCCTCGCTGCCTATCGCCATTCCCGCCGCTGCGGCCCCGCCCCTGACTGCCCATTCGCTGCCCCTGCCTCCCGCCTCCCAGCTGCTCCTCCCTCCCACCTCCCCATAAATGGCGGCCGCTGCACGGTGAGGAGAGCGACCCTTGACCTTGCCAGGTAGGTCGCTCCCCACCACACAGCTCCGCCTGTGCTGTCTGCCCGCTGCTCCTGTAGGTAAGATCGCCCTCCGCTTGTGGCCCCGGTGCCAGTTTTGTCTGCTTGTCTCCCCTTTCCTTTCTGTGCCCCTCGCTGCCCCACTGTTGTTGTGCCCGTGATTTGCCTGCTCTCCCCCGCTTTTTCCTTCTGTGCCCCTCGCTGCCTATCGCCATTCCCGCCGCTGCGTCCCCGCCCCTGACTGCCCATTCGCTGCCCCTGCCTCCCGCCTCCCAGCTGCTCCTCCCTCCCACCTCCCCATAAATGGCGGCCGCTGCACGGTGAGGAGAGCGACCCTTGACCTTGCCAGGTAGGTCGCTCCCCCACCACACAGCTCCGCCTGTGCTGTCTGCCCGCTGCTCCTGTAGGTAAGATCGCCCTCCGCTTGTGGCCCCGGTGCCAGTTTTGTCTGCTTGTCTCCCCTTTCCTTTCTGTGCCCCTCGCTGCCCCACTGTTGTTGTGCCCGTGTTTTGCCTGCTCTCCCCCGTTTTTTTCCTTTCTGTGCCCCTCGCTGCCCCACTGTTGTTGTGCCCGTGATTTGCCTGCTCTCCCCCCGTTTTTTCCTTTCTGTGCCCCTCGCTGCCCCACTGTTGTTGTGCCCGTGATTTGCCTGCTCTCCCCCGTTTTTCCTTCTGTGCCCCTCGCTGCCCCACTGTTGTTGTGCCCGTGTTTTGCCTGCTCTCCCCCGTTTTTTCCTTTCTGTGCCCCTCGCTGCCCCACTGTTGTTGTGCCCGTGATTTGCCTGCTCTCCCCCGTTTTTCCTTCTGTGCCCCTCGCTGCCCCACTGTTGTTGTGCCCGTGTTTTGCCTGCTCTCCCCCGTTTTTTCCTTTCTGTGCCCCTCGCTGCCCCACTGTTGTTGTGCCCGTGTTTTGCCTGCTCTCCCCCGCTTTTTTCCTTTCTGTGCCCCTCGCTGCCCCACTGTTGTTGTGCCCGTGTTTTGCCTGCTCTCCCCCGTTTTTCCTTCTGTGCCCCTCGCTGCCCCACTGTTGTTGTGCCCGTGTTTTGCCTGCTCTCCCCCGTTTTTTCCTTCTGTGCCCCTCGCTGCCCCACTGTTGTTGTGCCCGTGTTTTGCCTGCTCTCCCCCGTTTTTTCCTTTCTGTGCCCCTCGCTGCCCCACTGTTGTTGTGCCCGTGTTTTGCCTGCTCTCCCCCGTTTTTTCCTTTCTGTGCCCCTCGCTGCCCCACTGTTGTTGTGCCCGTGTTTTGCCTGCTCTCCCCCGTTTTTTCCTTTCTGTGCCCCTCGCTGCCCCACTGTTGTTGTGCCCGTGATTTGCCTGCTCTCCCCCCGTTTTTTCCTTCTGTGCCCCTCGCTGCCTATCGCCATTCCCGCCGCTGCGGCCCCGCCCCTGACTGCCCATTCGCTGCCCCTGCCTCCCGCCTCCCAGCTGCTCCTCCCTCCCACCTCCCCATAAATGGCGGCCGCTGCACGGTGAGGAGAGCGACCCTTGACCTTGCCAGGTAGGTCGCTCCCCCACCACACAGCTCCGCCTGTGCTGTCTGCCCGCTGCTCCTGTAGGTAAGATCGCCCTCCGCTTGTGGCCCCGGTGCCAGTTTTGTCTGCTTGTCTCCCCTTTCCTTTCTGTGCCCCTCGCTGCCCCACTGTTGTTGTGCCCGTGATTTGCCTGCTCTCCCCCGTTTTTTCCTTCTGTGCCCCTCGCTGCCTATCGCCATTCCCGCCGCTGCGGCCCCGCCCCCTGACTGCCCATTCGCTGCCCCTGCCTCCCGCCTCCCAGCTGCTCCTCCCTCCCACCTCCCCATAAATGGCGGCCGCTGCACGGTGAGGAGAGCGACCCTTGACCTTGCCAGGTAGGTCGCTCCCCCACCACACAGCTCCGCCTGTGCTGTCTGCCCGCTGCTCCTGTAGGTAAGATCGCCCTCCGCTTGTGGCCCCGGTGCCAGTTTTGTCTGCTTGTCTCCCCTTTCCTTTCTGTGCCCCTCG
Organism: Calotriton arnoldi; assembly: GCA_963921515.1. Taxonomy (NCBI): domain Eukaryota; kingdom Metazoa; phylum Chordata; class Amphibia; order Caudata; family Salamandridae; genus Calotriton; species Calotriton arnoldi. Next base: position 3,067 of record CAWUFW010020661.1, on the reverse strand, counting down.
CTGCCCCACTGTTGTTGTGCCCGTGTTTTGCCTGCTCTCCCCCGTTTTTTTCCTTTCTGTGCCCCTCGCTGCCCCACTGTTGTTGTGCCCGTGATTTGCCTGCTCTCCCCCCGTTTTTTCCTTTCTGTGCCCCTCGCTGCCCCACTGTTGTTGTGCCCGTGATTTGCCTGCTCTCCCCCGTTTTTCCTTCTGTGCCCCTCGCTGCCCCACTGTTGTTGTGCCCGTGTTTTGCCTGCTCTCCCCCGTTTTTTCCTTTCTGTGCCCCTCGCTGCCCCACTGTTGTTGTGCCCGTGTTTTGCCTGCTCTCCCCCGTTTTTTTCCTTTCTGTGCCCCTCGCTGCCCCACTGTTGTTGTGCCCGTGTTTTGCCTGCTCTCCCCCGTTTTTCCTTCTGTGCCCCTCGCTGCCCCACTGTTGTTGTGCCCGTGTTTTGCCTGCTCTCCCCCGTTTTTTTCCTTTCTGTGCCCCTCGCTGCCCCACTGTTGTTGTGCCCGTGATTTGCCTGCTCTCCCCCGTTTTTTCCTTTCTGTGCCCCTCGCTGCCCCACTGTTGTTGTGCCCGTGATTTGCCTGCTCTCCCCCCGTTTTTCCTTCTGTGCCCCTCGCTGCCCCACGGTTGTTGTGCCCGTGTTTTGCCTGCTCTCCCCCCGTTTTTCCTTTCTGTGCCCCTCGCTGCCCCACTGTTGTTGTGCCCGTGTTTTGCCTGCTCTCCCCCCGTTTTTTTCCTTTCTGTGCCCCTCGCTGCCCCACTGTTGTTGTGCCCGTGTTTTGCCTGCTCTCCCCCGTTTTTCCTTCTGTGCCCCTCGCTGCCCCACTGTTGTTGTGCCCGTGTTTTGCCTGCTCTCCCCCCGTTTTTTCCTTCTGTGCCCCTCGCTGCCCCACTGTTGTTGTGCCCGTGTTTTGCCTGCTCTCCCCCGTTTTTTCCTTTCTGTGCCCCTCGCTGCCCCACTGTTGTTGTGCCCGTGTTTTGCCTGCTCTCCCCCGTTTTTTCCTTTCTGTGCCCCTCGCTGCCCCACTGTTGTTGTGCCCGTGTTTTGCCTGCTCTCCCCCGTTTTTTCCTTTCTGTGCCCCTCGCTGCCCCACTGTTGTTGTGCCCGTGATTTGCCTGCTCTCCCCCCGTTTTTCCTTCTGTGCCCCTCGCTGCCTATCGCCATTCCCGCCGCTGCGGCCCCGCCCCTGACTGCCCATTCGCTGCCCCTGCCTCCCGCCTCCCAGCTGCTCCTCCCTCCCACCTCCCCATAAATGGCGGCCGCTGCACGGTGAGGAGAGCGACCCTTGACCTTGCCAGGTAGGTCGCTCCCCCACCACACAGCTCCGCCTGTGCTGTCTGCCCGCTGCTCCTGTAGGTAAGATCGCCCTCCGCTTGTGGCCCCGGTGCCAGTTTTGTCTGCTTGTCTCCCCTTTCCTTTCTGTGCCCCTCGCTGCCCCACTGTTGTTGTGCCCGTGATTTGCCTGCTCTCCCCCCGTTTTTTCCTTCTGTGCCCTCGCTGCCTATCGCCATTCCCGCCCGCTGCGGCCCCGCCCCTGACTGCCCATTCGCTGCCCCTGCCTCCCGCCTCCCAGCTGCTCCTCCCTCCCACCTCCCCATAAATGGCGGCCGCTGCACGGTGAGGAGAGCGACCCTTGACCTTGCCAGGTAGGTCGCTCCCCCACCACACAGCTCCGCCTGTGCTGTCTGCCCGCTGCTCCTGTAGGTAAGATCGCCCTCCGCTTGTGGCCCCGGTGCCAGTTTTGTCTGCTTGTCTCCCCTTTCCTTTCTGTGCCCCTCGCTGCCCCACTGTTGTTGTGCCCGTGTTTTGCCTGCTCTCCCCCCGTTTTTTTCCTTTCTGTGCCCCTCGCTGCCCCACTGTTGTTGTGCCCGTGATTTGCCTGCTCTCCCCCGTTTTTTCCTTTCTGTGCCCCTCGCTGCCCCACTGTTGTTGTGCCCGTGATTTGCCTGCTCTCCCCCGTTTTTCCTTCTGTGCCCCTCGCTGCCCCACTGTTGTTGTGCCCGTGTTTTGCCTGCTCTCCCCCGTTTTTTCCTTTCTGTGCCCCTCGCTGCCCCACTGTTGTTGTGCCCGTGATTTGCCTGCTCTCCCCCGTTTTTCCTTCTGTGCCCCTCGCTGCCCCACTGTTGTTGTGCCCGTGTTTTGCCTGCTCTCCCCCGTTTTTTCCTTTCTGTGCCCCTCGCTGCCCCACTGTTGTTGTGCCCGTGATTTGCCTGCTCTCCCCCGTTTTTCCTTCTGTGCCCCTCGCTGCCCCACTGTTGTTGTGCCCGTGTTTTGCCTGCTCTCCCCCGTTTTTTCCTTTCTGTGCCCCTCGCTGCCCCACTGTTGTTGTGCCCGTGATTTGCCTGCTCTCCCCCGTTTTTCCTTCTGTGCCCCTCGCTGCCCCACTGTTGTTGTGCCCGTGTTTTGCCTGCTCTCCCCCGTTTTTTCCTTTCTGTGCCCCTCGCTGCCCCACTGTTGTTGTGCCCGTGATTTGCCTGCTCTCCCCCGTTTTTCCTTCTGTGCCCCTCGCTGCCCCACTGTTGTTGTGCCCGTGTTTTGCCTGCTCTCCCCCCGTTTTTTCCTTTCTGTGCCCCTCGCTGCCCCACTGTTGTTGTGCCCGTGTTTTGCCTGCTCTCCCCCGTTTTTTTCCTTTCTGTGCCCCTCGCTGCCCCACTGTTGTTGTGCCCGTGTTTTGCCTGCTCTCCCCCGTTTTTTCCTTTCTGTGCCCCTCGCTGCCCCACTGTTGTTGTGCCCGTGATTTGCCTGCTCTCCCCCCGTTTTTTCCTTCTGTGCCCCTCGCTGCCTATCGCCATTCCCGCCGCTGCGGCCCCGACCCCCTGACTGCCCATTCGCTGCCCCTGCCTCCCGCCTCCCAGCTGCTCCTCCCTCCCACCTCCCCATAAATGGCGGCCGCTGCACGGTGAGGAGAGCGACCCTTGACCTTGCCAGGTAGGTCGCTCCCCCACCACACAGCTCCGCCTGTGCTGTCTGCCCGCTGCTCCTGTAGGTAAGATCGCCCTCCGCTTGTGGCCCCGGTGCCAGTTTTGTCTGCTTGTCTCCCTTTCCTTTCTGTGCCCTCGCTGCAGCTTGAACGAAGTACA